>JBBBDQ010002241.1:135000-197500 GCA_037127315.1 Ascarosepion bandense
AGGCAGTTCGTGGCGTGTTGTTATGACTCCATTTCATGTTTTTCTATCTTCCCTATCATCCCTAGCATTACATAGATAAAGTTTTCCTTCGTGTGTTGGCTGTACTTAATAAGACATTTTTTTGTATATCTCTTAAGCTGGGGTTTCCAGGGATTCTTTCAATGTGTTTTGTTCCATTTTTTATCATTCCAAGTGCACCTACTATCACTGGCACAACTCTTGTTTTCAATTTCCACATTTTTTCTATTTCAATTTCCAGGTCTTTATATTTTGACAGTTTTTCAAATTCCTTGATTGCTATATTATTATTATGTCATTTTTCATCATATTTCGATTTCTGCTTTGGTCACACTACCAACCAAGTCTGCGGGAAGACCTAAGGCAGGTCGTGGCGTGTTGTTATGGCTCCATTTCATGTTTTTCTATCTTCCCTATCATCCCAAGCATTACATAGATAAAGTTTTCCTTAGTGTGTGGGCTGTACTTAATAAGACAATTTTTTGTATATCTCTTAAGCTGGGGTTTCCAGGGATTCTTTCAATGTGTTGTTTTGTTCCATTTTTTTATCATTCCAAGTGCACCTACTATCACTGGCACAACTCTTGTTTTCAATTTCCACATTTTTTCTATTTCAATTTCCAGGTCTTTATATTTTGACAGTTTTTCAAATTCCTTGATGGCTAAGTTACAATCCGCTGGACAAGCCATATCAATCAATTATTATTATTATTATTATTATTATTATTATTATTAAACAGTATATTTATTTCCATCTACTGGCCTGAATAATCGAGAAATCTTGTTAAAAATAATATGCGTCCTCCGGCAGGATTCGAGAGTTTGCAAATCAACCCTGACGAGTGAGCACATCATAACGGTGTCCTCACAAAACTTCGAAGTCGGCTTGAACCTACCCAGTTTAAGTGACAAACTCTTTGTGCTTATCAACATTACACCTCCATCCCAATATCGAGCACTTTACGATAAAAAAAAACTATTTGCCAAAATGTATATAGAAAAGAAAAATTAAGGCAGACACGTTATTTCATGGTAAATCGGAAGTGTAGGCCTATTTTCGTGTTAAATCTTCTGTACAATAAAGACGGAAGCTGATGATGGTTCACCTGAAATAGGCCTAAACTTCCGATTTACCATGAAATAACGTGTCTGCCTTAATTTTTCTTATATTTATATTTTCTATATGTATTGATATACATATATATTTGGAGCTCTTTTAGGGAGTTATCCTACCACTGTATGTACAGGATACTCCTTTGGATTATTTTATATCTACACCGCATGCTCATATATATATATATATATATATATATATATATATATATCCCTTGCTAGGAAGGTTGAATCACTGTGTCGGGCCAGGATGTTTTTTTCTGCCTGAATCCATCTTGCACATATACAAATCAACCACCCGTCCATGCATAGCATGCTGCTGTCATATATGCTCAGGCGCCCTCTAGTGCTCCTGCAGCAGGTGTTTACTCGTGCAGCCAGACTGGCAACTGGGTATCACCCATTCACAGGTAGATCAACCAAATGCAGCCGACAATTCTACTCCTTAGCTTCTTTTCTCGCACTTCCCGCCTGTGGAACTCTCTTCCATATTCTTGCTTTCCTGACGGCTACAACCTCCAGGAATTTAAATGCAATGTCAATAACCATCTCTTAACCACTTGACTTCAGTTCTTTCTACATCACCCTGTATATCTTTTTCTTTCTCTCTACCTTTGCAACTCTTATCACACCTGCATTCTCAGTCCTCTCTTGCCCTTTCTCTGACACCCTCTATAACTTTACTCTCCTTCTATCTAATCTTTTTCTCTTATATAACCCCCCTGCGAATTAGTGGTGTTAACGCCTTGCTTGGGGTGAAACGATTAAAAAAAATAATAGAAATAAAATAAAATGATTAATTATTGGCAAAATCGAACTTAAGATTTTCTTAACTGCGATAAAACATCATAAAACTTTGTCAATGTTTTATTATTAATACCCTTATATAAATTTCTTATTAATACAGCTTTATTCAATAAAATATTATTTATTGATACAATTATAGGATCATTTAATTAATACGTATAAAACAGGATTATGCATCTAAATCAAGGCCTCCATATCTATAAGGCGGTAAACAATCAAGTGGGTTTATTTAACTACTGAATACGAAGAACTACAAATATTCGTCTCCAGTGAAAAGTTGTTGATAAATTTACTTTTGGTCAGGCGCCCCCGCTGTTCATCTCAGTGTTCTCGACAGGCTCCAAAGGAGAATCAGTAATGTGGTAGGTAGCTCAACTCCAGCCACTTTCTCACTGACGGGATGTGGCTTCCCTCTGTCTGTTCTATAAATATTTTCATGGCTTCCGTTCCGACGAACTTAAGTTACTGGTACCCCTGCCACATGAGTGCAACCAGACTGGCAACTGGGTCCCACCCATTCACAGGTAGATCAACCAAATGCAGCCGACAATTCTACTCCTCAGCTTCTTTTCTCGCACTTCCCGCCTGTGGAACTCTCTTCCATATTCTTGCTTTCCTGACGGCTACAACCACCAGGAATTTAAATGCAATGTCAATACCCATCTCTTAACCACTTGACTCCAGTTCTTTCTACATCACTCTGTATATCTTTTCCTTTCTCTCTACCTTTGCAACTTTTTTTTTTAATCATATCACCCCAAGCAAGGCAGTAATGCCACTGAAACGCAGGGGGCGACGTAAGAATGAAAAAAGATTGGAAAAGAAAAACCCGGGAACCACATCCTAAACAGGGAACAAGGGATGAGCCTCTACACCTGTTCAATAGACGTGGGTGGAGTGTGAACCGGGCGATAGTTTAGTCTATCTACTCCAATTGAGGAAAAAAACAAAAGAAAGAAAAGAGTGAAAAGATTGGAAAAGAGAAAGCCGGAAACCACATCCTAAACAGGGAACAAGGGATGAGCCTCTACACCTGTTCAATAGACGTGGGTGAAGTGTGACACACCTGTATTCCCATCCTTCTCATGCTCCTTTCTCTAATACCCCCTCTAGCCTGTAGCTGGTTTAGCTTTCTCTTTACTTTTCTCCTATCTAATCTTTTTCTCTTATGTAGCCCCCTGCGCATCAGTGGCGTTACCGTATTGCTTGGGGGTGAAACGATTAATATATATTCAGTCGGGTTTCAATCCTGGTCTAAAAGCAATCGGATGTCTAACCGTACTGATGAGCTGTGATACAGCGGAACAGATCTGTCTGCGGATGACTATATATATATATATTTCAGTGATCGAGAATCAAGTATACCGAGGGATAAGCCTGAAATGCATGTATCTGGAAAGCAACGTTATAATTTTTACATACGCCCATACCAATATATTAACTTTTCTCTCCCTACATACGACGCTTTTTGTCTTAATCTTACTTCGAGGTTTAAAAAACGGCGTCGTCTATTTGAGGTAGAGAACAAACAAGAATCGTTATATATTTTCTATGTTCGAACTTTTCTCGTCGATATCCGTACACCTTACGGTTTGGCCGAAAATTTTTCAGAGATTACAACGTACTTCACGCTGAAGATATCTTCCGGCGACTCACCGACTAGACATTAAATTTTTGTCATGCATCAACTAGACTCTAGACTCCACATGGAGAGGCACCAATACATATGCAAGATTGTTCGATGCCACCAAAATCAACAAAAGGAATTCGATTTGTCTAACCTGATCAAATGAGAAACAAGAAAGTGAAGAGCATGTACTTACTTTTATTTATTTATCTATATTTTAGATGTATTTTATCACAATATCCCCAAGACATCTATATAAAATGTGTGTGTTCTTTGTGGGCTTTTATTTCAGTCGTCTTTTTTTCTTTTACAAAAATGATTAGTGAAAAATCTCATGAAGCTATTTCTGATTTTATGTTTCTGTTTGGGACCCACAAAAAACTGTATATACGACAGAAATCAAAAGAAATAATAATAATAATAATAATAATAATAATAATAATAATCTGTGCTTGCCCCAAACGAATATAAAAATCGCCACGATAGAGTTGGGCAATATTTACATTGGGCAATGTGCAAACATTATGGAAAAGCTGTAAACAAACACTGGTATGAACATCATCCAGCACCGGTTACAGAAATAGAAGATGTAACCATTCTATGGGATTACACCATCTACACAGACAGAAAAATTGAAGCAAACAGGCCAGACATTATTGTTAAAAACCAGAAGGAGAAAACTTGTCTATTAATTGATATGGCTTGTCCAGCGGATTGTAACATAGCAATCAAGGAATTTGAAAAACTGTCAAAATATAAAGACCTGGAAATTGAAATAGAAAAAATGTGGAAATTGAAAACAAGAGTTGTGCCAGTGATAGTAGGTGCACTTGGAATGATAAAAAATGGAACAAAACAACACATTGAAAGAATCCCTGGAAACCCCAGCTTAAGAGATATACAAAAAATTGTATTATTAAGTACAGCCCACACACTAAGGAAAACGTTATCTATGTAATGCTGGGGATGATAGGGAGGATAGAAAAACATGAAATGGAGTCATAACAACACGCCACTACCTGCCTTAGGTCTCCCCGCAGACTTGGTTGGTAGTGAGACCAATGCAGAAATCTAAATATGATGAAAAATTACATAATAATAATAATAATTAGCTTAGATCCTGCTGTAACAATAAAAGAATTAAAGCCAGAAGAAGCTTATAAATATCCAGGTGTAAATGAGAGTGAAAAAATTCACCATAAAAAATGAAAGAAACAGTGTGTAATGAGTACTATAGAAGGCTACAACTGATATTAAAAACTGAATTGAATTCTCAGAACAGAATTATGGCCATTAATAGCCTTGCAATCCCAGTTGTCCAATATAGTTTCAATATCTTAAACTTGACTCTAAACGACACCAGGCGAATGGATTCTGAAACAAGAAATTTTCTTTTAAAGCATAAGATGCATCATCCAAAGTCTGATGTAGACCGTCTATACATACCCCGTAAAGAAAGTGGAAGAGGTCTTATCCAGCTAGAATTGTCATACAAGACAACAACTATTGGCTTACTAACATACATAGAAACAACAAAGGACTGGATGATACAATTAGTCAAACAACATGAAAACAGAAAGAAAAAATATTCAATAATAAAAGAAGGCAGTAAATACAAACAAGATTAACAGTAGATTCTGTAGAAAATCAAAACGAAAGCCACGAACCAACTATTGCGGCAAAAAATATGAAAAAGAAAGCCAAGGATAAAGCTCTTGAACAGATGAAACAACACTGGCAAGACAAACTTCTGCATGGCCAATATCCAGAACGTGCCAATAAATCCAATATTGATAAAGTTAATACTCATCGATGGTTACGTGCATCTGGATTAAAGTCTGAGACTGAAGGCTTTATTCTTGCAGCGCAAGACCAATGTCTTTTCACTAGGAACTTTCAGGCAAATATTATACATAATAATGTGGATCCAAAATGCAGGTTCTGTGATAAACACCAAGAAACAATAGACCATCTAATCTCACGATATTCTGTACTTGCTCCAAATGAATATAAAATCGTCACGATAGAGTTGGGCAATATTTACATTGTGGACAATGTGCAAACACTATGGAAAATCTGTAAACAAACATTGGTATGAACATCACCCAGCACCGCTTACAGAAATAGAAGATGTAACCATTCTATGGGATTACACCATCTACACAGACAGAAAAATTGAAGCAAACAGGCCAGACATTATTGTTAAAAACCAGAAGGACAAAACTTGTCTATTAATCGATATGGCTTGTCCAGCGGATTGTAACATAGCAACCGAGGAATTCGAAAAACTGTCAAAATATAAAGACCTGGAAATTGAAATAGAAAAAATGTGGAAATTGAAAACAAGTATCGTACCAGTGATAGTAGGTGCACTTGGAATGATAAAAAATGGAACAAAACAACACATTGAAAGAATCCCTGGAAATCCCAGCTTAAGAGATTTACAAAAAATTGTCTTGCTAAGTACAGCCCACATACTAAGGAAAACTTTGTCTATGTAACGCTAGGGATGTTAAGGGAGATAGAAAAAACATGAAATGGAGCCATAACAACACGCCATGACCTGCCTTAGGTCTTCCCGCAGACTTGGTAGGTAGTGCGACCATAGCAGAAATCGAAATATGATGAAAAATGACATAATAATAATAATAATAATAATAATAATAATAATAATAATAATAATAATAAGAAGAAGAAGAAGAAGAAGAAGAAGAAGAAGTTATACAGTTCTGGGAAAAATATGGGCTTGCCCTAAAGAACATAACAAGGAAGTAGATTGGATTGCACAAGAGAGAGAGTGAATCAGAAATAAGCCAGAACAGACATGGACTGGAATCACAGAAGAAAATGTTAAATGTGCACTGGAAAAAGTACACAACTGGAAATCCCCAGAAATATATAAAATTCCTAACATTTTGCCATATTATTTAAATACAGCATATAAAACTAGCCAAAGAACTTCAAGAAATGGCTAACGATCCCACTAAAATTCCTAAAGGAATTACATTTCTCCTACCCAAGAACAGTGACACAAACAACCCGAAAAACTGCAGGCCAATTACATGCCTTCCGACAATATACAAACTGTTAACATCTATTTTAACAATGCTTTCTAAGCATAAGATGCATCATCCAAAGTCTGATGTAGACCGTCTATACATACCCCGTAAAGAAGGTGGAAGGGGTCTTATTCAGCTAGAATTGTCATACAAGACAACTACTATTGGCTTACTAACATACATAGAAACAACAAAGGACTGGATGATACAATTAGTCAAACAACATGAAAACAGAAAGAAAAAATATTCAATAATAAAAGAAGGCAGTAAATACAAACAAGATTAACAGTAGATTCTGTAGAAAATCAAAACGGAAGCCACGAACCAACTATTGCGGCAAAAAATATGAAAAAGAAAGCCAAGGATAAAGCTCTTGAACAGATGAAACAACACTGGCAAGACAAACCTTTGCATGGCCAATATCCAGAAGGTGCTAATAAACCAAACGTTGATAAAGTTAATACTCATCGATGGTTACATGCATCTGGATTAAAGTCTGAGAGTGAAGGCTTTATTCTTGCAGCGCAAGAACAAAGTCTTTTCATTAGGAACTTTCAGGCAAATATTATACATAATAATGTGGATCCAAAATGCAGGTTCTGTGATAAACACCAAGTATAACAATATTTTGTAGCGGATCGGAAATAATTCATTTTATTAACTAATTAATATCCATCACCGGAAAAACTTCTAATTGCTATTATAGATCATAAGAGAACATACTACGAAAAACTTTCCTTATCCTCCGAACATGAGCAAAGGAAAACGGAGGTGATTAATTTTATTAACTGATTATTAACTGTAGCTGGAAAATCTTTATCTTTAAAAAGAAAGCAGGGACGAAAAATAACACCTGGTATTTCTCTATTATTGTAAACCCGGAAAGAAGAAAAAGAAAAAAGAGAAATGGATTTGTTTAATGTCATAGAGTCGATTTCGGCCACCCAAGAGAAGGCTAGCATGGTCATTCTAAACATAAAGGGAAGATAAATTTAATTGTTGTTCTTTTTCTGGGTAAAGGAAAAGGAGATTTCATTTTGTGTCCGATTGTCTCGCAAGCATGAATTGTGAAAAGAATTTAGATAACACTGGTCCCGAATTGTGAAAAGAATTAAGATAACAAATGTTTTGATTCCGAGTCGAAGTAATTTAGAGAAAAAGTATTTTCACTGACATCAGGGTAGGACAGATAACAAGGCATTCTTGTCGCTTGAAAATATAGGTGACTCAGAGAATGGATATTAAAAACAGGTGCGGAGAAATTATTATTTGGGTAACAATGTCAATGGACTCTTGTCAACTTGTTTTGGGCGAAGTCAGTTAAAAAATATTAATACCTATTGTTTTAAGAAGAAAAAAAATCCCCGAAATTGTTTCGTGAGAAAGAAAAATTTTGAGAGAGAAAATTCGGTTAAGTCCAGCACAGAAAAGAGGTATGGGAAGATGACATCATAAGATCGAGAGAGATTCCATTGGTCCTGTGAACAAGCCCCGAAAGGGGGCGACGACTAACATTTGACGTCATGGAAAGAAGATTAATCCCATTGGGTAAACCAGAGGCAACAACGAGTAGCAGCTAACCTCAGGATTTTATTGGTTGCCGAGACGGGGGGGATTAGACACCCAGCGACCGTCGGCCCCACACCATGGCATGGGCATAAATACAGGGTCCCAAGGGACCAAAATCAGTTGGATCGAAGGAGAGTCCGGAGACAAGACGAGTTGAGATCCAGCCGCGGTTCGAGGCAGTGCAGTTTCAGTTCCAGTTACCGGTCTAAAAATGTAACGACAAAGATAGGCGCCATGTTGTTGGGCGCCAACCGCAGAGCCTGCCGGCCAGTCAGAGTTAAAAACAGACAAGAAGTGATTTTACAGACAAAGTTGCAGTTGAAGTCGGAATGACAGAGATCGACAGAAGAGGCCTGATGCCGGCCAACCTGAGTTAAAGACAGAGGAGAATTTCCAGACAAAGTTTTTGAGATCGACAACTGAATGCAGTTTTCAGTTGCAGTTAGAGTAGTTACAGCTCGAGTGGCAGAGAGTTCGATTTCCCGGTCCAGAAATGTAATGACCAAAGACAGTTCCCAACCGAAGAAGTAAAGAGACAGAGGGATGATTGCCATGCTGTTGGGTGCCGACCGTAGCGGAGCCTGTCGCCAATCAATCAACCAGAGTTAAGAGACAGACAAGACAATTTGCAGACAAGTCTGAAATTGCTAACTGAAAGAGAATAACCCAGCACTTCGACAAAACAAGCAACAAGTTGACTAGACTTATAACGAACTTATAACGAGTTCTGTTTGAAGCAGTGAGCTGCGGCCAGCCAGATTCCTCGTTATTGCTTAGGAGAATAATTTGATTTACCTAAGAAACGTCCGTTCCGCTGCCAGTTGATAGAAGCAGGGATGGGAAATTATTCAAGAGACTATTGTGTATAATCTGTACATAAAGCCGTTATTTTACAACACTTTTCAGCCGTTGGTCCACTTATTTTCCTTGATGCTATATTTCTTTCTTTTATTACACTATTGTGTGCACATTTCTCCGTTTGGTTTAGTTCGGCAGAGAGACAGCTAGTGGATAACTCACGTGACTACCTTGTGATTAATCAACACAACGTCGGACAAGGGAGAACACCGTGACAGAGTCAATCTACGACCAGCTGACTGGATCGAAACCAACAGCAACCAAGGGGCCGTGGAGGTGCCACACCAAGAAACAATAGACCATCTAATCTCACGATATTCTGTACTTGCTCCAAATGAATATAAAATCGTCACGATAGAGTGGGGCAATATTTACATTGGACAATGTGCAACACTATGGAAAATCTGTAAACAAACATTGGTATGAACATCACCCAGCTCCGGTTACAGAATTAGAAGATGTCACCATACTATGGGATTACACCATCTATACAGACCGAAAAATTGAAGCAAATAGGCCGGACATCATTGTTAAAAACCAAAAAGAAAAAAAAACTTGCTTATTAATTGATATGGCTTGTCCAGCGGATTGTAACACAGCAACCAAGGAATTCGAAAAACTGTCAAAATATAAAGACCAGAAAATTAAAATAGAAAAAATGTGGAAATTGAAAACAAGTATCGTACCAGTGATAGTAGGCGCACTTGGAATGATAAAAAATGGGGAAAAAAAAAAACAAAAAAAAACACACACACACATTGAAAGAATTCCTGGAAACCCTAGCTTAAGAGATATAGAAAAAATTGTCTTGTTAAGTACATCCCACACACTAATGAGAACTTTGTCTATGTAACACTAGGGATGATAGGGGAGATAGGAAAAACATGAAATGGAGCCATAACAACACACCACGGCCTGCCTTAGGTTTTCCTGCAGACTTGGTAGGTAGTGCGACCATAGCAGAAATCGAATTATGATGAAAAATGAAATAATAATAATAATAATAATAATAATAATCTCAGACTCGGTTACAGAGATAGGACCTGTTACAATTTGATGGGACTTTACAATACACATAGACAGAACAATCAAAGCTAATCACCCAGATATCGGGGATCAAAGACGACAAAAAGCAGAATTTGCTTTCTTATTGGCATGAAAGACCCTGCAGGTTGTAATGAATCTTTGCTTTTCAAAAAAATATCAAAATACAAGGATCTATACAATGAAGTGGAAAATTTAAAAAAAAACCTGGTATATGAGGACATCGATAATTCCAGTTGTAATTGGAGACCTGGGTTTAATTGGAAAAGCACCCGATAAATTCATTGAAGGAATTTCTGGAAGCCCATGCCTTGAAGAAATGCAAAACTTTTAAGTAACAATTACAATTCACACATTACGAACAGATCTTAGTTTTTTTTTTTTTTCCTTTTTAATAAATGAAAATCGAAAATATAATTTCAGGAGATCTTTATTTTTGAGTGATAGGGAATTAAAAAGAAATATTATGATGTTTTATACAGGATCATGAACTTGTCTTTATCATAAAAATACTGATAACTTTAAAATTTGTCGAAATTATGACTTTTTTTTTTACTTATTCAATTTTCTCACCAGTAGTAAATGGTGGCTTTCACAGAAGAGCAAGTGACAACAAATCTAGCAATTACTCAAGTTGATTTTAATGATGTTTCGATATTTTTGCTGAAATTCTACTTCTTCCGAACATTTTTAATGCTCTGTTCGAAGCACACCAGTAACGATGTGTCAGTCAGTTAAGTGCCATACGTGCTAAATGCTTGGGCGATCATGTCTCGAAAGAGACACGACTGACTGGGCAGAGGATTATCCCGCAGTAGGTTGCCATTGCTATCTGCGGTAGACTGGTTGCCAGCCAAGGCTATAGAACCCCATCTGTCCTGCTATTTAACCCATAACTGGAGGGAAGAGACGGATTAATACCTTTCCCAAGGGTATTTGCGCGTAAGTGAATGCAAGGAATTCAATTGTCATTTTTATTTTCATAGTTTTTAATCTTTTTTTTTGTTTTTGTTTTTGCTGTGTGCATATTTCTTTCCAGACCTATGGTGAAAAATGTCGTCATCTTTATTTTTTAAGAAAATTTCAATGACATTTTGACAAAATATTTAATTCTTATAAATTTGGAACATCATCATATACAATCATTTATTCCTATCAATTTAAACCAATCTACAAGTAGATTAAGTCTTCTATCCTGAAAGAAAAATCACATGTTCTACTGAATTCATTCTTTGAGGATATATATAACCACGCTCTCCCGTAGACTTACATGTCGTCTTTCTGATCAGAGTACAATTAAACAACATTTCTCTGAAAAACATAAACATGTAGGTAATATCAGACAGATTTTGGTCAACAATACGGTGATCCTTACTCATACACACAGTAAGAGGAACCTTCAGATATTGGAGGCCATGTACATCAAATTAAAACAACCAACACTCAATAAAATCAACTTTAAAACCGGAAATAACATATTACATTGCATTTGACTAGATGGTTTTGTTGTCATTTCGCGCTATCCCGCGGTGTGACGTCATAAAACTGCATCGCAAACTTAAGAACTGCGTTTATTATTTTTGGTAAGTATTGCCGTTGCCAAGCGGAGTTTTATGTCAACACAAAATAAAATCGCCGGTGATGGTGGATGTTATAATATTTCAGTTTAAACAACCTCTCTGAAGATGGCTCATGTGAGCCGAAAGCTTAGAAGAAAACCAATAAATAATTATCCAAATGTTGGAGAATTTTTGTCTTTATTTTCAACTGAAATTAAAGCAAAAATACGACGTTTAGAACGGCTCATGATTAAACATAATAGACATTCATTGTCTCTTATATTTAACAGCATATATGTTAGAAAATTACTTGCTGCCTCGAGATATATATATATATATATATATATATATATATATATATATATATATATATATATATATATATATATATATATATATATATATATATATATATATATAAGACGTTAAAATTTCCTTTCTCTGATACATGCGCCGATGGCTTAGGGAGTAGTGACTCTGACTGACATCAAATCGGTCGAGTTTCGATCCTGGCCAGAAGCAAGTGGTTATGTCTGGCCACACTGATGAGCTGTGATACAGCAAAACGGGCTTGTATGTGGGTGAATAACATATATATATATATATATATATATATAGTGTAATGGTTGTTACAATGGTTTATAAAAGCAAAGTATCACTAAAGAAACATTTTCGCGTTTCGGAGCTACGTTTGCTCCTCATCTGATGATAGGTTGAAATGAAAAATAAATGGTGAAAACGGTTTATTTTTGGTAATATGATATGTAAGTGAATATGGTGGGAGTTTAGTATGATTTAGCCGGCAGTTTGTAGCTATATTGATACAGCCTTGGGTTAGGAGAGGGGTGCGGAGTAGCTTGGACAGGTCAGTTTTTAGTTTTGTCTGGATAATTCTTATATTGGGATGTAAGTTTTTTTTAAGAAAGGGTAGATACTTTTTATTTTACTACTATCTATGAAATAAAGTTATGAATTTTTTAAAGTGCACACGAACTTTAGGGACACCATGTATATATATCTTGATTGTAGGAATTAAGACAAATCAAGAATTGTCGAGCAATATTTTTTTTTACTGTATCTTCAAATGTTCCTCCAATTCTATGGTTTTGGAATTTCCGAAAACACTTTCTTCTTGAGCTTAAATTCTTCATTTTTTTAATTTAAAATTTCGCAAACCATTTTTACTACGTGCTTGTACATACTACAGCATTATTAGAAGCTTCAGTTAGTTTAAAATGTACATTTCCACCCAGATTAAAACTGAAGACTCGACACTGTCAAATTTATGTTTTACTAGCAGTATAGCCCGGCGTTGCTCGGGTGTAATGAAAGCTTTAAAACTAATCCATGGTCCTGGAGCTCAGACTCAGCCTAAAGAATATTTGAAATAATAAAATAATTGCGACAATTTACCAATCGCAGCTAATAAAATAATTGAGACAATTTATCAATAGCACCTAATATGAAAGCTCAGATTCTTTGGACTTTGGCACGAAAGACTAAAAAAAAGCAATAGTTGTTTCCAGTTAAAGCGAAACTGGAGACTGAAAGGGAAATGAATGGATGTAAGTCAAATTTTGATTTCCTGGTATCGATATCAAATAAGGTTTTTCCGTCGTAAACTGAATTTTGAAGGCTAAATAAGTCCTCTGAGTAAATGGTATCATGGCTGAGACTAAGAACTACAATTATACCTACTTAGAGCCAAACCCGAAGCAAAAACTAAAATAAAAGGGCTGAAAAAAAATACAGACATACAGGTAGATAAACAGACACACACACACACACACACACACACAAACATCTTGCCTTTTATATATATATATATATATATATGTATTATCGATTTTCTGCACAATTGTAAGAACTGCAACCTTGAAACTTCTGAATATCGTTTCTTATGTTTTTGTCTATGAGTGTATCAAATTTGAAAATCAGACCACTCCTTCTATAACCCGATTTTTTCGATTTTCGATATTTATTGGGGGTTACCTCGACACAAAACCTAGCTAAGAACACTCGCAGACGCTTATAGGAGAACTGTGTAAATTTTCAAGAAAATCGGTTCAGCCGTTTCGGATTCTATAGGTAATACTGTTATAACTTCCTCTTCTGAAAAAATCTCAAAGCTTCTGGAATGTACCTGGTAAATCCGAGCAGCGTTTACCTACAGGCTCCTTGCAGAACACTTATACTACGGAATCATTTTTACAAAATAAGCTTCTTCTTTTATGTGCCGTGTCTCTTGAGGAGGCAGGTGATCATGGCCCTCCACATTTTCCCGTCTCTTGTTACTCTTAATGCATTTTTCCTGTTATTTCTCCTAAACTCTGCTCTGCCAACCATTTATTTAAGCTCATCAAACATGTTACGTGCTGTTTTTTCTTGTTGTTTATTTCCTTTATCTGTCCTGTGAGTAACAAATTCTCCAAGTCCTCTTTCCTCATTACGTGTACCAGAAACTTCAACTGTCTCTGCCTGATGTAAATATGAATTTCCTCTTTGTTTCAATTCTCTCTAAAATCTCGTCGTTGCTCACATGTTTGATCCGTGGTATCCTCATTATCCTTCTGTAGAACCACATTTCGGTTGCTCCGAGTCTTTCCTTCATCTTTGAGGAGATCGTCCAGCATCCGTTGCCATATTGGACAGTATTTAACCATCTTCTTCTTCTTCTTCTTCTTCTTCTTCTTCTTCTTCTTCTATGTACCTTGTCCCTTCAGGACGTAGGCGATCATGGCTTTCCACATCTCCCTATCCCTGGTGGCTTTTAGCATGCCTTCTCCTGTTACACCATGCAACCCTCGTTTCATCATCCACCTGATCAAGTCCTTCAAATATGTTATCCGTTGATTTCCCCTGTCTCTTTTTCCCTCTATCTGGCCTGTTAGTATCAGGTTCTCCAAGCCTTCCTTCCTCATTGCATGTCTCAGGAACTTCAGCTGTTTCTTCCTGATGCTCAGTATTAATTTCCTTTTTGTTTCCATCATTTCTAAGACCTCATCATTGCTCACATGCTCGATCCATGATATTCGCAGCATCCTCTGTAGAACCACATTTCAGTTGCTTCAAATTTTTCCTTCATCTTTGATGGTATTGTCCAGACCAGAGTAAAATGTCTACCTCTGTCAATTTATTGAGCTTTGCTTATTACGGCACCAGGAGAGATAAAAAAAAAGAATAAGATGCAATGTCAATGGCTGTCTTCCGTCTTTTTAATTCCTGTTAGCTCACGACCAGAAAACGTTGGAACACAGGTTCCCGTACGAATCACCAAAGTTAAGCTAAGTTGAACCTGGTCAGTACCTACATAAGTGACCGCTTAGGTGCTGTAAGCTTGGGTGTTCAGGTGGTGCAATGAATAATAGCTGGGAATTGTCATTCGGATAAACGAGTTCCAATTCCAGTTGGGTTCGTTATATTAACGTACGCGCAAATACACTTGGGAAAGGCATGAATCTACATCTCCCTCAGCTATGGGTTAATTAGTAAGACTTGTATCACGAAATCGTTATTGTCTAAAAAATAAAAATAAATAATTTTAAAAATATTTTTGGCTCCAAATTATCGGCTATTTATTATTTTTCTTTTATTGTTTCGTCTCCTCAATATATATTTTTTCTTTTTCTCATATTCTTTCACAATCAGTAACTCTTTGCGTCTTAGTGGGTTTATTACCGTGCTTGGAGTGAAATGAGTAAAATAAAACACAAACAAAAAAACAAAAAACTTCAGAGACATTTCTAATATTTCCCTTACAAAGGTTAGCAAACGAAAACTTTTAATCTTTTTTGTTTAAAAATAAAAATTAAAATAACCACAAGTTTTTATTATTTAATTGTTTTAAAAGCGAGTTGTTCTTTCGGGTTCAATATGCCCCAGATACCAAAGTTTACTTTAAGAAAGATCAGATATTATATTTCGACTGAAACAGAGTTCAAAGTTCAACACCGAAAAGGGTGTTTGCCTGGAAATGTAACAGAAAAAAGTTTATTTTCTAACCATTTTCTTTTTTATTGTATGAGGGGGAGTCCAAAAGTCCCCGTCCACGGGAAACTCGACTGTTTTCGAAAAGTCACATTGAACACAAAACATTTAAAATGCTGCTGTTGTTCCCCCCCCCCCCCCCGTGGCAGTTAGCGAATCACGAGTTTTTTTCTGTTCAATCTTGTATTTATTTAAAGAATTTGACGGACCTGAAGGAGACTACGACCCCCTTTAAATTTGTTGTTTTTCTTTTTTTTTTTTTTTTTTACTTTGTTTCGGTGCAATCTTATCGATTACATCCTAAACTTTCCAATTGACAAAATAAAAAAAAAATAAAAAAAAATGGAAAATTTCAATATTTGAACGTTTTTTTGTGGAGGAGGCTCAACAAATCGATCCTTCATTTTGGTACGACATTACCACCACCTGTAAATTGGTTGATTATCAATTTCTTTTTTACTTTTTTCAATGCAATGTTATCGATTAAACCCTAAACTTTCCTATTCACAAAAAAATTTGTAAAAATTTCAACATTTAAACAATTGGGTGGGGGCGGTTATTCATACAATAAATCGATCCTGTGCAATTTAACTTTTTTGCTTGCGCATATTCAACAACTGAATCCTTTGCGAAATTTTTGAATCAAGTCATTCTTGGAGTTTCCGAGGAAGATGCCATCGTATGAACTGAAGAAAACTTGAAAAAGACAAAAACAAGAACAACAACTCGTCCCAAAAAAAAAAAACAAAGCGACCTAACGCGAGTGGTTTTAAAAGGGAGGATCGATTTACTATAACGTTGTATGAGAAACTGAGCCCCCCGCCTGAAATTGTTTCTTTAAATATTGAAATTTTTTTCCAATTTTTTTTTTTGAGAATCGGAAACTCTATGCAATAACCGATAAGACTGCGGGGAAAAAAGTAAAAAAATAAAAATAAATAAATAAAAATAAAAACAATAAATTTAAAGGGGGGGTCGTAGTCTTTTTTAAGTCTGCCAAGAATTTTAATCATAATGCGTTTATCGGGACAAACAAGTAACCGAAATTTGTTTGTCAGCAGTGTAATAAAACCTTTCTTGTTTAAAGGCTCGTTGCAGATCCCATGAGCGGGCAACGGTAACATAAACGTATTTTTTTTAATCATTTCACCCCAAGCAAGGTGCGTCGGCCACTAATCTGGCCAGGATTACAGTGAAAGAAAAGACTGCTTTTTAGTGGGTATCGAGGAAAGGATAAAAGATGAACGATATTCAAGAAGATAGAAGTTAGCAATTGACGTTGTATTTAAATTTTTGGATATTGTAGTTATCAAGGTGCGTTGTGGTGCAGTAATTATCGGCTCGGTATAAGGAATCGAAAAGCTAAGTTCAAATTCCAGTTGAATTCGTTGCGTTCACTTTCGCGCAAATATTATTGGGAAATGTATGAATCCGTTCCTTCTCCCTCTAGCTATGGGTTAAATAGCGAGACAGATTGTTTTCTATAGCCTTGGTTGGCAACCAGTCTACCACAGAAAGTAATGGCAACCTACTGCGGAAAATATTTTGCCCAGTTACTCATGTCTCTTTCAGGACATGATCATCCAAGCGTGTATCACGTATAGCACTTAACTGATTGAGTTATCAGGGAAGCAAGTAAACGAAAGGGAGTCCCACAGGCGGGATGTGCGAGAAAATAAACAGTTTGGAGTAAAAGTGGCGGTTACATTTAACTATTTCAACGGTAAAAGGGTGGGACCTATATGCCAATCTAGTAGCGCGTTTAAATTCATGTGGTCGGGGTACCATGAAAAATAAAAAGGTTTGATAGAGCAGTTGCCATGAAAGCAATAGCAATTTATTGCAGGGAAATCTATAGCCTTGGCTGGTAACCAGTCTACTGCAGACAGCAATGGCAACCTACTGTGGGATAATCTTCTGCACAGTCAGTCATGTCTCTTTCAAGACATGGTCGCCGAAAGCATGTATCACGTATGGCACTTAACTGACTGACTGAATAGTTGGAAACATGATTAAGGCTTCTACTGGGAATAAAGTGGGGGATCAGTTTTATATTGTTATGAAGTAATAAACTGGTCCTCCGCTAAATACTACTAGATAATATAATACATCTCTTTTCACCCTAGCTATCAGTCAAATAATAGGACAAATTGAGTCCTATGGACTTGGCTAGCAACCAGTCTACCGCAGAAAGCAATGTCAACCTACTGCGGGATAATCTTCTGCCCAGTCAGTCATGTCTCTTTCGAGACATGATCGCCCAAAGCGTGTATCACGTATGGCACTTAACTGACCGATCATAAAACATTTCTTTTTGCAGTGTGTTTCTGCGTTACTTACGTCTGCTTGGCTTCGTAGACGCGTTCATCTAAAAATGTCAATTTAGTAATTAAGTTAAATTGTATTGTGATGAAGTCACTTACTCATTTCAAACAGAACGAATCAGTCACAGCAGACGTGATCATCTTTCGGCATTTTAATATAGTTAACATATTAGTTAACATATTAGTTTAATATAGTTAACATATTGAATCTATTATTATGTGATTTCAGTTTTTACACATGAGAAGGCAATGAAAGGAAGCTTTCTTATCATTTAAACAACTTGAAAACATTATTCGGTCTATCACCATTAGATTTCATAAATTGCTTATGTAAATACGCAAATAATATCTATCTATCTATCTATCTATCTATCTATCTATCTATCTATCTATCTATCTATCTATCTCAGTCTGTCCACATCTATCTATCTATCTATCTATCTATCTATCTATCTATCTCAGTCTGTCCATATCTATCTATCTATCTATCTATCTATCTATCTATCTATCTCAGTCTGTCCTATCTATCTATCTATCTATCTATCTATCTATCTATCTATCTATCTATCTATCTATCTCAGTCTGTTCATATCTATCTATCTATCTATCTATCTATCTATCTATCTATCTATCTATCTATCTGTGTGTGTGTTTGTGTGTGTGATCAGTATTATTTTCCAATCCAAGGTCATAAACCCAATTGTCTTTTGTGAATTACAATTTACAGCAGATTCTGACTCCAATTTGTCACCCACGTGACACAACGATAGAATTGTCGCCAAATGACTGTCGTGCGAAATTATTGCTGTTTTTGGAGCAATGATTATTTTCTCTTATGCAAACAATCCAGATGAACACGAAATATATTTCATAATTCGTTTTAAAAAAATATGTTCTCATTTTTGTTGTTGTTATCACAACGTTTCGGTCGTTGTGCTTTCCGGCCTTCATGTTTTTTTCGATCCGCGAAACCTTTAGGGAATTTCGAATGGAATCCTTTATTGAATCTACAACATAGATTCTTCTCGTTACGCTGTCCATTTATAGAAATATCTAATCTTTTCAATATTTCTTTTTAGTTCAGTTATTGTTCGCCCTGTTTCCATTGAGTCTTTCGAGACATGATCGCCAAAAGCGTGTATCGCGCATGGCACTTAACTGACTGACTGAATATAATAGTTGAAAACAAGATTAAGGCTTTTACTGCACATAAAGTGGGGGATCAGTTTTATATTGCTATGAAGTAATAAACTAATCCCACACTAATTACTACTTAATAATATAATACATTTCTTCCCCCTCTAGCTATGAGTCAAATAACAGGACAGATTGGGTTCTATAGCCTTTGCTGGCAACCAGTCTACCGCAGAAAGCAATGTCAACCTACTGCGGGATAATCTTCTGCCCAGTCAGTCATGTCTCTTTCGAGACATGATCGCCCAAGCGTGTATCACGTATGGCACTTTAATGACTGACTGACCCAGCCCCCAACTGGCCAGCAATAATACTCGTGAGAATGAAAGCGTTGATGACAGTTTATGTTCAATGACTGCATTCTATCTTTAAGACATGATTCGCTAGCAGAAGCTATTGACAGTTGTCGTTGCTAGCAATCCGATTCTCATGGGTTTAAACTATGAAAAGCGCTGCATAGTAAATTATGGTGTGCCAGAAATATATTATGGTGTGCCAGAAATATATTATGGTGTGCCAGAAATATATTATTAACAGCTAAAAATGACGGGGTTATGCATGAAACCTTTAAGCATATAATGAGGAAAGAGGGCTTGAAAAATTTGATACTCAAAGAACAGATTGAAAGCAGGAGGAGCAGAGGAGGCGCAAGGCATAACTGACTTAGCGAGTGCGTGATATTTGAAAATAATTAAATTAGAACCGTTAAAGTAATACTTCGGAAAATAATTTTTTTAAGATGCTTTCTTCTAAACTTTGAAACTTTCTAAATAATTTCTGAGTTTTGATGTGTGTTGTGGTGTAATATATATTGGCTCAGAATAAAGAATCAGAGAGTAGAGTTCGAATTCCAGTCGAGGTTATGAATCTATCTATTTTCCCGGTTCTTCTTTCTCCAGTTATTGGTTGAATAACAGGAATAATTCGGTGCTATAATCTTGGTTGGCAACCAGTCTATCATAGAAAGTAATAGCAATCTACTGCAGGAAAATCTTCTGCCCAATTAGTCATGTCTCTTTCGAGACATGATCGTCCAAGCGTGTAACATGTATAGTAATTGACTGATCTGGATAAAGCGATTGTATAGCAGGACATATTGGATTCTATAGCCTTGGTTGGCAACCAGTCTACCACAGACAGTAATAGCAACCTACTAAATGTTTGACGGAGTGAGGTTTATGTGAGATAAAAACAAAATTCATTAGCAGTTGCAAAGGACAGTGTTATAGTTGAAACTTTCGGATACATAATGAGGAAAAAGGGCTTGGAAAATGTGATACTCACAGGACAGATTGAAGCCGAGAGTGTCGGAGGAAAGCAACGCATAATCTACCAAACGAATTTGAGTAAATGATTGACGAAACGAGGTTTCGGATAAATAACAAAAAAGACAAATATTATTAAGTGCTACAAACGTCAGCAAGTTTTGCAGAGACGTGATCGCCAATGTCCTTAAGGGACACGACACATAGAAGAAGAATACCAGTGTGAGATAACGAGAGATTGCAAAATGAGATTTACGCAAAAGTTTTCGATATAAAAAGATCAACGATAATATAATGTCTTCGGATTGATCGTCATCATCATTCTGCGCCCTCAGCCGAGATTGAACTCACGACACCCTTCCAGTATTCCCTATTTGTCATAGCTCCTGTAAGGTCTTCCTTAGCGATAGATGTATCTCTATGTATCCTATCTGAAAAGGTTAACTTACGAGATCGATTGTGAGATGATGGGTGCCTCCATAATACAAACGATGAAACAAGTTCATCTGTGGCACATGCGCAATGCCCAGCAAACTGGAGACGTCTCTTTTGAACTAAGGTTGATACTCTTGGTAGGTCTCCATATATCATTTCTAGAGTTGGGTGGTTTGGCCATGAAAGATCAAGTACTCTTCTGAGAAGACGAGTATAACATCCATCTAAACGGCGCTGTTGTTTTGCTGAATGAGTCTAAGTTTCAGATCCATAGAGTAAGATTGGTTCAATAAGTGCGCGAAAAACTTGGATTTTGATCTTACGATCAAGATTGAATTTCCAGATCTTATCCATTTTGTTATAACGCTGAAATCCTGTAAAGGATTTGATTATTTCATCAACGAACTGAACAATTGATGGCAAATCATAGACATTAACTTGTATTGCAAAATCTTACCACGAACAATCATTTGCTATATTTTGTCTATAATACGCGATTTGATAGAAATATACTTAATAAGTATTGACTGTTGCCGTTGTTGGCAATCCAATTATCATCGCCTCTATGTCGCAATTTCCAATTTCTTAATAAGTTGAGAGTAATTCTTTGTCGAAATTACAATATTTTTCATGTCAACCATTTGGAAAACAAGAAGTGTAGGTTATGATATCACTTGGCATACCGACGAGTGTCAGTGACCAATCGGTAGAGACTTTAGATTGGGGTTGAGATGACGCAGTCGACATGAGAAAGTTGTTACACAACATTATTAAAAGAGCTTTAGATAATTCGAAAGAACAATTGAGAAATAATCTTAAACTTTCAAACAGACGTACTTCAAATTTAGGTAAAATTATGATGCTAAAAATAAAACCCACTGTATCCAAACATTTACAGAAACCCTTTGGGTATCAAAACGATATCAATGCATTAATCTTTTGCAAGTACATATGCACTACTAAAGGAAACCGAAAAATCAAAAAATATCCGATATACTCGTGTATAAGTCGACTTTCTATTTAGTGTTACCCCGAAAACAGATAAGTATAGATTATGATATTACTTGGCATACCGACGAGTGTCAGTGACCAATCGGTAAAGACTTTAGATTGGGGTTGAGAGTAAGCAGTCGACATTGTAACATAATATTGTGAGAAAAGTCTTTGTCATTATCAGCTAATTTGAAACAAATCTGGAAATTATCTTACGGGATCAGATAGAGGAAGTACAATTTTGATTTGACTGGAGATATGTGTACAATATAAAATATATATATATCTAGAAATTTACGTAAACACTTTCTAAACTTTTTATCAGAGAATAAAAGTCATTCCGTACGTGATATTTGAAAAAAATTAAATTAGAACAGTTAAAGTCATTCTTCGGCAAATCATTTTTTAAAATGATTTCCTCTAAACTTTTAAACTTTCTAAATCATTTCTAAGTTTCGATATATGAATAATGGCTAGGAATAAAAAAAATCAAAAAGCACAGTTCGAATTCCAGTCGAAGTTATAAATCAATCTCTTCTCCCTCCAGTTATTGGTTGAATAACAGGAAAGATTGGGTTCTATAGCCTTGGTTGGCAACCAGTCTACCACAGACAGTAATGGCAACTAATTCATGTCTCGAAAGTAAGATTATCGCCCAAACATTGTATTACGTAATTAAATTGACTGATCTGGATAAAAGGATTGAATAGCAGGACAGACTGGGTTCTATAGCCTTGGGTCCTGGGTATGACCCTAAACTGCATTCGGCAGCAAGGCCTCTGTTTGAGAGGTTGTAAGGAGCTTGGAACCACCTCTTCATAGCTGTTGTTTTCAGGTCCACCCTGACCCAGAGTGGTAGCACTTGTTAGGGTCCCAGCTATGGGTAAATAGCTAACCCCCAAACTGGAGTAAAACAAAGTATAAAAATAGACTTTTATAGAAAAATATACATTTTTGAAGAAAAAATATTACCATAATATATTTTTGGAGAAAAAAAGGTTCTTACCAGCAATACATTTTGGAGTACAAAATTAGAAGACATTTTCAGTTTCTAAAATAAAAAAACAAACTTTCTATCAAAATCTGACTAAATCACACCTTCTTAATATAACTGAACATTAAAAAATACCTTTAAACACTACCGTTTTGGTATTAAATAACCCACAGAGGTTGATATGCCATTAAACAAAAGTCAAAACTCAATCTATAGCCTTGGTTGGCAACCAGTCTATCACAGAAAGTGACGACAACCTACTGCTGGAAAATCTTCTGCCCAGTCAGTCATGTCTAGAAAGATTGGTTTCCGATCAGGTATGACTTAATGGCTGTAAGTATTAAATGCACAAAGGCGGACACCTCATTAACTATTCTAAAGGTATTTAATAATATTAGGACCTGTTAAAAGTAGTGTAGTTATTGGTATATTAACCACATCATCAGAATGTATTTTTATTTGGTGATAGGTCTTTTTTTGAAAAACAGTGTTTGTTGATAAGTTTAGAGGAATTGATAATTATATCGGATATCTATTCGTTTTTGTAACACTGTTCAGAGGCCTGAAATTAACGCGGCATCGGTAACAAGATGGGGAGTGACTTAACGATTCGATTTTAGAAGTGGAGATCACTGCTATCACTCCATTGATCTTCTTTTGCTTCCTGCTTCAGAGTGACGATGAAACCGAGTTTCATCTTCTGTGACACACCTATTTAGGATGATACATTCCTTGCTGTTCTGTCGCAGAAACTCTTGGCAGTAATCAACCTCTGTTCTTTCATAGAGTCTGAACATGGAAACAAAATTTACACAAATCCTTGAACAAGTGATTGCACTAGATAGCAAGCAATACCATGATTCACCTGAAGGACTTCACACAGTTCTGTAATAGTGAAGTTTTCGGCTGTAATAAGATCATCAGTTTGGCCTTGTTCTCATTCACTGTATCAGAAGGCCTGCCACTCCGTCGACTGTCACGTTTCTATTTGCTTTTGAGTCATTAACTTTACCGAATCATCTTCTTGTGGTATCCTGTCGTCACTCCCACATTAAAAAGCAACAACTGGAAGAAAAAGCTTAACCAGCATTGTTTTAGGACTGATTTATAATATAAAGAAGCTCTCAACCCACTTACTGTGTATATGGGGAACTTACCTAGCACATTTTTGTGTCGGGTAGGGACCCAAATCATCTCTCAGCTGCGTCTCTCTTCTCTCAGGCAGAGTGCGGCTGTTGTAGCTCCGTCCGCGAGGGTAGGGTTGCAACTGAGAAAAATTACACTGATAGATGCCCGGTCCCCGGGAACAGTGTCCCGCCCCCCACCCCATTGCAGTATAGAGGTGGACCAGGTGCTCGTCACCGAGGCCAGCTCAACCGGCTGTTGAGGGGACTGGGGAATTTTTGTCCCTCTGCCCGTCCGTACGCTGTCGGGTCCCCACCTTAAAAAAGACCTTGTGTCACATCTCGCTCCAGTGGAGGAGCAGGGTAAATATCTATACTGGAACAGTGTTTCGAGGCCGCGCCACCCCATTGCACCAGAGGGATGGACTGGGGCCAGCGCGACCATCGGTTGTAGGGACTGGGCAATTTTTGTGCCTTGCCCCCTCGTACGCGTTCGGGGTCCCCACATTAAACCTTGAACTTGTGTCGTATCTACTTCCTAGTGGGGCAAGAGGTAAATATCTATACTTAGACTGGGTAATATTTGACCAGTGGCCCTAGCGTATGCACTTGGTTTCCTCACATTAAACCTTGAACTTGTGTCGTATCTACTTCCTAGTGGGGACAAGAGGTAAATATCTATACTTAGACTGGGTAATTTTTGATTAGTGGCCCTAGCGTATGCACTTGGTTTCCTCACATTAAACCTTGAACTTGTGTCGTATCTACTTCCTAGTGGGGACAAGAGGTAAATATCTATACTTAGACTGGGTAATTTTTGATTAGTGGCCCTAGCGTATGCACTTGGTTTCCTCACATTAAACCTTGGACTTGTGTCGCATCTACTTCCTAGTGGGGGCAAGAGGTAAATATCTATACTTAGACTGGGTAATTTTTGATTAGTGGCCCTAGCGTATGCACTTGGTTTCCTCACATTAAACCTTGAACTTGTGTCGTATCTACTTTCTAGTGGGGACAAGAGGTAAATATCTATACTTAGACTGGGTAATTTTTGATTAGTGGCCCTAGCGTATGCACTTGGTTTCCTCACATTAAACCTTGGACTTGTGTCGCATCTACTTCCTAGTGGGGGCAAGAGGTAAATATCTATACTTAGACTGGGTAATTTTTGATTAGTGGCCCTAGCGTATGCACTTGGTTTCCTCACATTAAAAACCGACCTTGTGTCAAAACTCACTCCAGTGGGAGCAGTGTAAATACCGACAAGGTAAGAAAAGTTAAGACAAGCTTAATACCCAGACATCGTGCATGCGGGGTCCGAGTAAAATATGATCAGCGGCCCAAATGTACGCGTTCGGGTTCCCCACATTAAGAAGAACCTTGTGTTACAACTAGTTCCAGTGAGGACCAGGGTAAATACTGACCAGCTAAGACAAGCTTTGTATTTTTACGAGGATACATTTATATAAAAAAATAACATTATGTCTAATAATGTCTAAAAAGTTATAGTACGGGATTCTATTGAATTCATGAAGTAGTTGTTAAATAGAGAATTTAGAAATAGAACGTTTGGAAGATCCTAGAATGTTCGAGAAAAATCTAGATAATTCAAGATGATTCGAGAAAAAATGCAAATTAGATGTTAGCCCTTATAAAATAGGTTTTGGGAAGAGAGTAGTCAGTTGTTAAAAGGATTTGCTGACATTATCAACTCCAACCCGTTTCAGCCGAAAAAATCTCTACGAAAAGTTACCGACCAACTAAAACCTGAAAGAGAACCTCATGGAACTAAATGGGTAAACAGATATTTTTGACTCTTTCATTGACTAAACTAATAATTATTCTTTATATATTCATTTGAGGATTTCCAAAAAGTATAGCACTTAACTTCCTCGCCATCTTAACGGGGTAAAGATATTTGACACCTTACCTTCCCCTTCTCTCCTCGTAACACTCGTCGGTAGTAAACTCTATGTTTCTTGTTTTGAATGCAACAAAAATTGTATATTTATAAATATTTTATTTGGTGTTTTTTGTAAATTAAATATTTGTCTGTGATTTAGCTCTGAGTTTTGGTCAATCATTTTTTTCTTTTGTTACAACTTAACACGTAACAGTACCCAATCCCGGCCTATATTTTGTCCTTAGTAGAGAGAGCATGGGTAAATATCTACATTCCGAGGCCCTGCCGAGATATGTTTATCACTTCTCAGTTGCATCTCTGTGTTAGGATAGATTTCAACTCAACTGAGTAAAATAAATACTGCAAGGAGGCAGAGAGAGAGAGAGAGAGAGAGAGAGAGAGAGAGAGAGAGAGAGATGTAGGCCTTAAGTTTCTTAAAATAAACCTAAAAGCTTGTGTCACATCCCATCTCAACGTGAAGACAAGGCTGAGACGATTTAGTGAGCTGAACATTTTCTAACTTCTTTTGCAATGGATGGTGTCTATGAGTTACACCTGAAATTTGGAATGAACTAGATCTCCAGTCGAAAGTTCAAAAGTACGGAACCTTATTGAAAGTTCAGGTGTTCATAATGACATGAGAAGACGCAATGTCTAACCGGTTGTGGCTAAACAATATAGCTCTGTTTATTTTTTGGAGGGGAGGTGAGAGTAACAAACCAGTTATTTCACTATTGAACTACTGGAGGTAGGTCAAACGATAAATCGGCTGCATAGTTTTGATCAACTTCATTTTTGTTTTTGGAAGTGCACCCATAAAGAGTGGTTTCAATCGGAATAGATGCTCATTAGTCTGGGAATGTGCGTTGTATCGGTTCGGAACAAGAAATCAGGGAACCGAGTTCGAATTCCAGTTGAATCCATTGTATTCACTTACGCGCAAATACCCTTGGGAAAGGTATTAATCCGTTTCTTCCCTCCAGTTATGGGTTAAATAACAGGACAGATTGGGTTCTATAGCCTTGGCTGACTGAATATAATAGTTGGAAACATGATTAAAGCTTCTACTGGTCATAAAGTAAGTGATCAGTTTTATATTGTTATGAAGTAATAAACTAATCCCCCACTAATTACTACTTAATGATATAATACATTTCTTCCCCCTCTAGCTATGAGTCAAATAACAGGACAGATTGGATTCTATAGCCTTGGCTGGCAACCAGTCTACCGCAGAAAGTAATGGCAACCTACTGCGGGATAATCTTCTGCCTAGTCAGTCATGTCTCAAAAGAGACATGATCGCCCAAGTATGTATCACGTATGGCACTTAACAGACTGACTGAATATAATAGTTGGAAACTACTGGGCATAAAGTGGGGGATCGGGTTTATATTGTTACGAAGTAATAAACTGATCTCCTACTAATTACTACTTAATAATATAATACATTTCTTCCCCCTCTAGCTATGAGTCAAATAACAGGACAGATTGGGTTCTATAACCTTGGCTGGCAACCAGTCTACCGCAGAAAGCAATGGCTACTGCAGGATAATCTTCTGCCCAGTCAGTTATTTCATGTCATAATCACACAAGCGTGCTTCATATATAGCACTTACGTGACTGAGTCTGGGAATATTCCTCGGCGAATTGTTAATAACAAGTGAAAAGATATTAGATGGTTTTTGGGAACAGCTGCATTGATCTCAAGTCTGGAAGTCTGGTCACCTTGATTTTTCTCCTGTCATGATGAACGGTCGAACTTTTAATGAGGCTACGTGCCTTTAGGAAGTTTCTTGTACCTCCTGGTACTTTGTATTTTTACAATAGTCAGATTTGATCCCAAATCGCGTATTGCTGAACTTGAGCAGCTTAATTTTCATTTTCCAATCATGATGCAGTTTAAAATCGTTTACACTGGTTAGGGTTAGGGTGATTTTCCACTCAACAGTCTTCTACTGCAGAACTATTTCAATGGCTGTTAATCATCTTGTATCGAAAAAGGGATTTTTGTTACAATTTCAGCAGATAATTCTTCAATAACGGAGAAAAGAATTGTTGAACCATACATCACTCTAAAATAAAATTTTGCTTCTCGTTTAGCAAACCAACCATTTCTTGCTCGCAACAAGTCTTTCTTTACTTCTTACTTTTCTTTTTTCCATATTTTTAAGATAGCCGAAACAGAATATATCTTTCAAGAAAGATTAAATGTATAATTTGTCTTTTAATGGCCGCCATTTTCTAACAGCCTTAGGAAATTGTCATAGTCGCAATTAATAGAATCATCATTTATCCATCACACCCTGATGGTGTATAGGGCAGCAACCTTTTTGTTGCTGTAACAAACTGTTTTTTACGGGGCAGGGTTGTTAGGCCCTACACCCAAACCCCAAACCTGGAGGACCGGTGGAACATTCTTGGTCCTTACATTAACAGCACCTGGTATTCCCAAATGGTCACCCATTTAAGTACTGACCGGATTCGATGTTGCCTTAACTTCGGTGTATCGGACGGGAACCGGTGTATTCAACACAATATAGCCGTAGACGCAATTAATAGAATAATCAGTCCTAATTACAATTAAATCAATAAATTCAAAAAATCGTAAGAAAATTCAAAGCTAAGGTATCTTTGTATTTTTAAAGCAAATCGTTTTTTTATGGGTGCATATTTACATAGTAAACATTATTTCACAATGGATGTCTGAGTAGGTGTTTATAAATCTCAGTAAATGTTATTACAGTTTCTTGGGGCGTTTTCATATTGACAATGGGCCATTTAGTTTTGATAGCTGGTGTGCATTTTTATTTCTAGCCGATTCTTTTATCTCTTAAAAGAAAAAGATTCACTTGGTGTGGATTTGTGTAAATAGACTGTAAATGCTGTATTGACTGACTACGACCTGTTGCAAATTTTCGCATTTATCTGTTACAAATTCGATAGGTTTTTGAATTTACTCATATCAATAAGAAAAGGTTGAAGACTCTATTTGTAGTTACTGATTTGTTAACATAGATTTCTAATCTTATTCAAGATTTTGTTTTTGAAAGTTTTTTTTCTGTGCACAATGATGTTACTTCGCATTTTTATGTGTCTTTTCACATATCTCTTTACAGGCTAACTATCTGAAAGATTAAATTTGAATATTATTACACATCTATGCACAGATTGTTTTGAATAGAAAAAAGCTAGTGATTTTTATTAAAAGTGTCAATTTCATTAATCTATCTATCTATGTCTGTTCATATCTATCTATCTATCTATCTATCTATCTATCTATCTATCTATCTATCTATCACAGTCTATTCATTATCTATCTATCTATCTATCTATCTATCTATCTATCTATCTATCTATCTATCACAGTCTATTCATTATCTATCTATCTATCTATCTATCTATCTATCTATCTATCTATCTATCTATCTATCAAGACATTTTACGCCCTGCTAGGGTTGAAATCGGTTTCTAAGAGCCTTTAAAAATTTGGCAATTCCCCATATGTAAAATATTGAATTTACATGTGAAATAAAAAAATCTGCTCAGTAAATTAAATTTACATCGAGCACTCAGTTAAATCAGTTTTAATATTTGACCTAATATTAGTGGGATTCATTGTGATTATTTACCAATAATTTATTTATTTTCCCTGGATTTATTACTGTTATATATATATATATATATATATATATATATATATATATATATTATTATGCTATATATATATATATATATATATATATATATTATGACTGCTATCTATCTATCTATGTTTGTGGTTTAATAAATATAAATATGGGTATACACACATGTAAAAAAATATTATTCAGGTGGTTATAAAACAGTGATTAAGTATAAACAGGAATATTATATATTAATAAATGATAATAATATCCTACGCTACTGACAGTTGGTAACATGCATCTGATGATTGTGTAGTGCATGAAACTCCGAGTCTTGCCATCGACGTAGGATAATATGTATATCTATTAATATATATATATATATATATATATATATATATATATATATATATGTCTGTGTGTGTGTGTGTGTGTGTGTGTGTATTACATAAAAATTCTGAATTCTACATATATTGAATAGCTATTTCATCGAGAAAAATCTTGCTTCTTATATATATATATATATTTAAGAAAGTGAAAGAATACGTAAATTAAAACCCACTGTTCAGCCATTTACTTTTATAAAGAGTGTTTGAGACAGAATAAAGGTAAGTGTAAGATTAGTGTAAAATCTTCTGTACAATAAAGACGGAAGCTGATGATGGTTCGCCTGAAATAGGCCTATCTTTCCGACTTACCATGAAATAACATGTCTACCTAAATTTTTTCTAAAATTAGCTCTATATGTATCTATATACATATATATTTAGAGCTCTCTTAGAGAATTATCCTACCACTGTATGTACAGGATACTCTTTTGGATTTTTCTGTATCTACACCGCATGCTTATATATATATATATAGTCATCCGCAGACAGATCTGCTTCGCTGCATCACAGCTCATTAGAACGGTTAGACTCTGATAGTTTTTTTAACCCATGATTGAAACCCGACCGAATCAGCGTCAGTTGGTGATTCTACCTCTGAGCTATGGGCGCTCGGTAAAAGAAGACATACTTTTTAGCGTGTATATTATCATTATACACGCCCAATACCTGAGAGTGTTCTAATTCATTGCTGAATGAACGATGCGTATATGCTGAAGTAGATACTGTTTGTCAAAATTTACCATTCTTCCAGAGTGCTCAATCAGGGTGCGAGAGCGTAATATATATATATATATATATATATATATATATATATATATATATATATATATATATATGGCCGACAAGGAACATTTAATAAATTCTTTAATAAGTTTTTCCAGCATCTTGACATTTTACAGTTTTGTTGGAACTAAAGAATATAAGAATTGTCCATAATTTTTTATCGTCCCAAGCGCTTTCGGCCACTTTTATAGTAAATTTTTGATGATGGCTAATTTTTATATTCATGAACTCCAACAAAAAGGAAATACGTGAGGATGCTGGAAAAGCTTAATAAACAATTAATTAAATCTTTTATGTCGGCTGTATTAATGAAAGATGTTTGAAAGAAAAGTCTCTACTCAAATATACATTAATATATATATATATAATCATATCACCCCAAGCAAGACGGTAACGCCACTGATGTGCAGGGGGCTACGTAAGAGTAAGAAGATTAAAAAAGAGAAAACCGGAAACCACATCTTAAACAGGGAACAAGGGATGAGCCTCTTCACCTGTTCAGTAGACGTGGGTGGAGTGTGAACCGGGCGATAGTTTAGTCTATCTACTCCAATTGGAAAAGAAAAAAAGAGTAAAAAGATTGTAAAAGAGAAAACCGGAAACCACATCCTAACCAGGGAACAAGGGATGAGCCTCTACACCTGTTCAATAGGCGTGGGTGGAGTGCGAACCGGGCGATAGTTTAGTCTATCTACTCCAATTTATATATATGTGTGTGTGTTTCGTATATGTATGTGTGTGTGTAAATGAATCCTTATATTCTAGCAGTCAATAGTTTTGTATGTTGGTAGACAGTGTCAATTAGTATCAACTATATTAACAACCTTGTACCTGCCTTGTAGGGCTCATCATCTCTGAGCTGCATCTCTGTCTTCGGGCAGAGAGAGGCTCTGTTGTGTCTCTGTTCAAGGATAGATGTGTCTGTAGAGAAAGATAAAACTTAGAGGTGCCCGGTCACGGGTAACAAATACCTGAGGCTGCACACCCTATTGCACTAGAGGGGTGGATCATTGGTCACTACCGATCCCAGCGCAACAGACGCTTGTGGGTGCTGAGCAATTTTGCCTTGGTCCGAGCATACGCGCTCGGGTCCCAACATTGAATAACCGACCTTCTGTCAATTCCTGCCACAGCGAAGCGGGGTCATAGATTAATACTTATATTAGCAAGCAAATTCAGTCGAATTAGCAAATCCTGAAATTCATGTCTCCAAAAAGCCTCTTTGATGATTTCTGAAAGAAATACTGCTTAAATCGCCTAATCGCCACCCACCTCGAATTCTATGGAAGGGATCGATAATCTCTTACGGAGACACCGCCTCCCTGTTTTGCTAAGACGGCTAATGTTGTATTTATGCTAAAGATAGAAGTCCCCCTTCCCTACCCGAGATCTGGCCAGAAAGAAATAAAGATCTATCGTGTTTTTTTGTTTGGTATGTTGGGGTTCAGCAAGGCAAAATGAATGAAAAAGTAATAATCTTGCATTCCTTTTCAGAAATTTGTGGGAAAGATCATCACCCACATTTCATCGACAAGAGAGCTCCATACAAAACATTTCTATGTTGTTTTGCTCTCAGAAGCCTCGCATTAGAAGTGTGTAGCGTTTTGATGGCGCCTTTTATAGTTGTAAATAGGAAATAATAGCATTTTTTCACTGGGTAGAATTTATATTTATTTAATAAATATTTACAACATTGGTGAAATTTGAAATCATACAACAATTAAAGCCGCCTTGTGTTTATATTTGTTTACTAATTTCTCGTTAGATTAAATTTCTAGTTCGTTGTCAAAATCCTCTCGAAAGAAAACAGGTGTTGCATTTTTGTTTTCAGAAACTTAAGAAGAAAAGCTAAAAGGAAAGATTATATCTAAAAATAGTTCAGTCAAATTTTGACATTTTTAATATAAGCAGATTCATGTTCTAGTTTATAACCAGATTCATATTGCAAACAATGAACAGTTCGACTTGCAAACAAGCGATGCGCTATTTGCAAGTGTTTTGAATTTTATTAAATTCTGTGAAATACTTTTAGCTACAACTCGATAAATTTATGCAAATAAAAATTAAAAAAAGCAAATAGTTTTTCACAAAATTTACTACTTCTGAAATTTTTTCACGTTGTAGAAAAACACCTGATCAGTAAGCTTCTATCTGAATTAGAAGTCCTTATACCAAAAAATTCACCTTATTTATTGAATGACCCTCGTAGAAGTCCTTATACCGAAAAATTCACCTTATTTATTGAATGACCCTCGTAGAAGTCCTTATACCTAAAAATTCACCTTATTTATTGAATGACCCTCGTAGAAGTCCTTATACCGAAAAATTCACCTTATTTATTGAATGACCCTCGTAGAAGTCCTTATACCGAAAAATTCACCTTATTTATTGAATGACCCTCGTAGAAGTCCTTATACCGAAAAATTCAACTTATTTATTGAATGACCCTCGTAGAAGTCATTATACCGAAAAATTCAACTTATTTATTGAATGACCCTCGTAGAAGTCATTATACCGAAAAATTCAACTTATTTATAGAATGACCCTCGTAGAAGTCATTATACCGAAAAATTCACCTTATTTATTGAATGACCCTCGTAGAAGTCATTATACCGAAAAATTCACCTTATTTATTGAATGACTCTCGTAGAAGTCCTTATACCGACAAATTCACCTTATTTATTGAATGACCCTCGTAGAAGTCCTTATACCGAAAAATTCACCTTATTTATTGAATGACCCTCGTAGAAGTCATTATACCGAAAAATTCACCTTATTTATTGAATGACCCTCGTAGAAGTCCTTATACCGAAAAATTCACCTTATTTATTGAATGACCCTCGTAGAAGTCATTATACCGAAAAATTCACCTTATTTATTGAATGACCCTCGTAGAAGTCCTAATACCGACAAATTCACCTTATTTATTGAATAATAACAATATCACTGGACCGCTAGAAATTTATACAAAATTTTAAAGTTTATAAATTATTGTAACTAAAATTTTAAAAACATGTAAACAATTCTCAACATTTTTTTCAATAATAACCATAACATATCTAAACATTTATAAATAGAATTTTGTCTGTGTGTGTTTGTGTCTGTATATGTGTGTGTCCGTTACCTATAGACTCCGAAACAGCTGAACCGATTTTCTTGAAAATTTACACAGTTGTACTGTAAGCGTCTGCAAGTGTTCTTAGCTAGGCTTTGTGTCGAGGTACTCCCGATTAATATCGAAAATCGATAATCGAAAAGATCGGATTATAGAAGGCGTGGTCCAATTTTAATCAAATTTGATACACTCATAGACAAAGACATAAGAAACGATATTCAGAATTTTCAAGGTTGCAGTTCTTACAATAGTGCAGAAAATCGATAATATATATATATATATATATATATATATATATATATATATATATATAAAAGGCAAGATGTGTGTGTGTGTGTGTGTGTGTGTTTATCTGCCTGTATGTCTTTATTTTTTTCAGCCCTTTTATTTTAGTTTTTTCTTCGAGTTTGGCTCTAAGTAGGTATAATTGTACTTCTTAGTCTCAGCCATGATACCATTTACTCAGAGGACTTATTTAGCCTTCAAAATTCAGTTTACGTCGAAAAAACTTATTTGATATAGATACAAGGAAATCAAAATGTGACTTACATCCATTCATTTCCCTTTCAGTCTACGGTTTCGCTGTAACTGAAAACAACTATTGCTTTTTAGTTTTTCGTGTCAACGTCCAAAGAGTCTGAGCTCCAGGACCATGGATTAGTTTTAAAGCTTTCATTACACCCGAGCAATGCCGGGCTATACTGCTAGTTTTATACATAACAGCATTTCTAATTAAATAATGTTTGAATTTTATTGCATTTTGTATTTTATGATTCAAAGCTGATTTTCTGTAAGTGGGGGTGAAAGATTTAATTTCTCTGGGGACTTCTTCTTATAAATAATATAACATTAAGCCTCGTAAAAAATAATTTCTCGACATTTCATAAAATTAAATAAGAATGAAGGTTAATAGATGTAAAAATATCTTCACAAAGTTTCTTAAAAAAATATTTCAAAATTATTTTGTGAATTCATTCTGAACGTTTTGACTAAAAATCCGATGATTATCAGTATTCCAAATCGATATGTTTCATACATCATTTCTACGTTTCGGCCGTTGTACGTTCCAGCCTTCTTCAGGTGCTAGGAATTTCGAACCGAACCCTTTATTACAATCGCTGGAGTATATCATTCCCATTCCTTGTATGAAGCATCTTTTGGTAGTAATCTCCCTCTAACATTATAAGTTACTTGTTAACCACTGCTGTAGCCTGGTATTGAACTCATAACTCTTTGGGTCAAGTCCCTGAAACTAACCAACATCTATATCCACTGGGCCATGTATCCTGAGTTTAAGAGATCTCACGCAAGGAATAAGAATGGTATACCCCAGTGATTGTAATAAAAGGTTCGGTTCGAAATTCCTAGTACCCGAAGAAGGCCGGAGAGTACAACGGCATATATGATACGTGCATCTATCTATCTATCTATCTATCTATCTATCTATCTATCCCAGTCTGTTCATATCTATCTATCTATCTATCTATCTATCTATCTATCTATCTATCTATCTATCTATCTATCTCAGTCTGTTCATATCTATCTATCTATCTATCTATCTATCTATCTATCTATCTATCTATCTATCTATCTATCTATCTATCTCAGTCTGTTCATCTATCTATCTATCTATCTATCTATCTATCTATCTATCTATCTATCTATCTTTAAAGTAATCTGCTGCAATGACTGATTACCTGTTGTGATATACACCCGAGGAAGACGGAATGACATATCAGATGAAATAGTCAAAAAAAAAAAATAAATAAATAAATAAATAAATAAATAAAAAGACTATTCATTTGAATAATTCTTGCAATAACTGTTTACGTTTTAATGATCGTCTTTTATAAAATAATGTAAATTATGTTTTCATTAACTTTTAGGAACGGGAAATTGACAAAAAAGTTTTTAGCGTTGAAAATGATTAAAATTTTAATTAAAATACCTTTTAAAATCTACTTAAAAATTTTTCTTTAAGAATGACAATAATCTTAACAAAAGTGTATTTCTAGAAGGATTTTGTTGAACCTTGTACTTTACTTGATAGCTAGTTGTCCTAAAGCCTTTTCGAAATTCTCGTGATGGCACGAGTCATATGCTATGTATGAAAATGGCGTCGATATTTTTGAAAGATGTGGTCATAAGTGTAAATCTTTGTGTTCACTATTACGATTGAATGGGTGTTTAGATAAATGTCTGTGTCCGTCCGAATGCATAGGTTCTTGCGATATTGTTTATTTGTTTTAGCGTCAATATTTAAAGAATCGAAAGCAAGTATACGAAAATAAACAGGACGCAAAAACTTTGACCTCCGAAGCTCAATGACTTCTATTTAGTGAAGCAACGAGTGAATCATGCTCTTCCTTGTATTTTCTTTTGAGTTCAGTAAGAGAACGGCTATTTATGACCTGATAGCCGAACTGAAACATCAGAGTTCAATTTTAGGCCAGCGCCTGCCAAATAAGACCATTTACCTCACCTCAAGGCTATTAAACAACTTGGTTTATTATATAATGTCGTATATGTCGCATCCAAATACTACCGTACAGACGTTTGACTTTTATTTCATAACTCTGAATTATAATTTTAATTTATCGTTTGAACTGTGAGAAACAATAAATGCTGTTTTGGGCTGTTACCCAAAAGTTCAGTGGATTTGAAAAAAATGGATCATCTCCCAGATTACCTAGCGTTTCCCGTGTATCGTCGGACACATATTAGGGTAGGTTATAGAGGGGTAGGTTATAGGGAATGTCAGGAGGAGGGTAATAGACGGATGAGAATACCGGTGAAATGAGGGTGAAGTGGATGCAGAAAAGAGCTTGAGAGAAAGGATGTGAGTTAGATAGGAGATGTCTATTGACCTTACATTTTGTTGTGACGTTGCTCGATCACATGACCGAGTTCACTTATATCTAGAAAGAGTGAGTCGGTTGAAGGAGGAAGTTAGTGTGAGCTGAGGGTTACTGTTAACCTGCGTGTTAATTGCTAACTCAAGCAACCCTATTGTTGCGATCTACCACGGACTATTGTATCTACCAAATATATATATATATATATATATATATATATATATATATATATACTTCGTGCGATTGGTAAATTGTCGCAATTATTTTATTATTTCAAAGCAAAAGGCTATTATACAAAATATTAAAAAATCAAATTTATTTTGTAACAAGTATTAAAAATTAAATTTAAATTTGTAACTTAAATTTGTAATTTAAATTAATTAAATTAATTAAATTTAAATTAATTAAATTAATTAAATTTAAATTAAATTTGTAAATTAATTAAATTTAAATTTGTAACTTAAATTTGTAATTTAAATTTGTAACTTAAATTTAAATTTGTAACTTAAATTAAATTTAAATTTGTAACAAGTATTAAAATTAAATTTATTTTGTAACAAGTATTTTTTTCTTGTTAAAGCATTTGTTGAGTAAATCAAATAAAATTACTTTAATTAAATTGTTTATTTTCTGTCAATATGTGCCTCATAAAAGATAAAGTAGTTCTTGTCCTAATGCTTTTGCACAGTTATATATATATATATATATATATATATATATATATATATATATATAGTAGGTGCGATTGGTAAATTGTCGCAATTATTTTGATGCCTCATAAAAGATAAAGTAGTTCTTGTCCTAATGCTTTTGCACAGCATTGTATACAGAATGAGTGAGTCGGTTGAGGTAGGAAGTTAGTGTGAGCTAAGGGCCACTGTTAACCTGCGTGTTACTTGCTCACTCAACCACCCATATTGTTGCGATCTACGACGGACTATTATATTGTATCTTCCGAATAAAATATTATTTTATCATTTATGTATTGTTTACTACCTTGACGATACAACACATTTAAATTGCTGGAGATTGTAGCTGTCGGGAAAGCAAGTATACGGAAGGAAATTTTATATGCGGGAGGTGGGAGAAAAGAAGCTGTTAGAGTAGATGTTACGGTTACATTTTATCGGTTTCACTGTAAAAGGCTGGGACCTATTTGCTAATCTAGTAGCTCGTGTAAATTCATACATAGGGGTCACCAGTGAGCTAAGTTCATTGGAGCAGCAGCCGTGAAAGTATTTATAGAAGAGGCACAGGGAAGCCACGTCATGCAGGTGAGATAGCGACTGCAGCCGAGCTGCCAAGTCGGTATCGATCACATTACAGATTCTCCGTTGAATTTTGTCAAGAAGCCCGAGGTGAATAGCAGGGACACCCGTGCGACAGCTGCTGCAACTACTATATTAAAGCACAAACGAATGCAGACTTCATCAACGAATGGTCAGGATTAACATTGCAAGTATTGACAAAATTTGTATGGTTTTTGTCCATAATTATAAAATTAAAAAGAAAATATCCCACTAGCAACTAATAAAAATTCAGTGAATATATTTTGTTGTCTTCCCGTATCTGATTTATAACCGAAAACATGAAGAACTCTCTGAAGAATTATTTGAATGTTAATGGCCCTTCTTAAAGCTATAGAAATATACTGGATGGCAAGACAACGTTGCTAGTCTAGGAACTCGAGTAAATTCGTGGCGTAGTCGGGGGACACCAGGGAGCTAAGTTCGTTGGAGCAGAATCCGTGAAAGTATTTGTAGACAGAGGGAAGCCACATCTAGTCGGAGAGAGAGAGAGAGAGAGAGAGAGAGAGAGAGAGAGAGAGAGAGAGAGAGAGAGAGAGAGAGACTGGAGTAGGGTTGCCAAGTCAGGATCGACTACATTGCAGATTCTTCTTTGGATTTTTTCATGAATCCCAAGGTGAACAGCAGGGGCGCCCGACCAGATATGACAGCAGTATTCAATGCACAGACGCATAGTAGATTTGTAAATGTGCATGATGGATTCAGAAGAGAAATATCTTCCTGGCCCGAGACATAACCCCAATCTTCTTAGCAGTAGATTTAGCTATTCATTCAATGTAGTCGTTCCACTTAAGGTCAGCTGAGAGTGTGAGGCCGATGAGGCGCAGTGTATTGCTTTGTCTATGGTGGTTAAAGGACAACAGCTTCATTTTGGAAGCATTAAAATTTACGAGTGATTTCTTACTACTATTGCTGGTCGGAGATTCGTGGGGGGGGAGTGAATTGGAGAGAGATATTAACAGAAACCACAGTATGATCAGAGTTGCCAAGGGGGCAAAGCTGCATGGCACGGCAAGAGTCGAGGATAGAAGGGAAGCAGCAGAAATCTCGCAGAGAAGCTTGACCTTCACGCATGCTGGGGAAACGTGTCGGAAGTCCATCACTTGCGTGAGAGACTGTGTGATTGAAAAGTTCAGGGTGTGGATGCGAGCAAGATCAGTAACAGGGTTTTCCAGCCAATTGGCATGGTGGGCATTGAAAGTCAGCGAACACAAATATGTTGGCACACGGGTTCGAGGCAATGACCTTATCTATATTATTAGACATACTGCCCAGCAAGAAACAGTCGGGAGAGAAAGGTGAGCAATAGAGAAAGAAAAGATAGCTAACTGGGCTATATTTGCTGACATAGACTCTTAGGCCGCGCATATGGACGCTGGAGTCCTTCCTAAAGAGGGAAAGGTAATCTGGAATCTAGAAATCAGTTGAGAGGATAGTGGGGTTTAGGCTAGTTTCACAGAGAGCTAGGATGTCTGGGTACCTTTCGTGGAGGAAAGATTCCCCACTTCAAAAGTTGGTACGTTCCGCAAACAGGAAGTACGAGAAAATAAACTGTTAGAGTAGAAGAGGTCGCTACATTTAACTATTTCTACAGTAAAAGAGTGGGACCTAGATGCCAATCTAGTATCACGAGTAAATACATGTGGTCAGAGCACAAAGAAAAAGCTTGTCAGAGGTGTTGCCATGAAAAAAATTGTAGAAAAGACAGAGGGAAGCCACATCACGTTGGTGAGAAAGTGACTGAAAGAGGGCTGCCAAGTCAGGATCGATTATATTGCAGATCCACCTTTGGATTTTGTTGAAAACCTCAAGATGAATAACAGAAGCACCCGACCAGTTATGGCAACGTCAATGCATGGACGGATGGTAGATTTATAGATGTACAAAATAGATTCTGACGAGAAAAACTTCCTGGCCTGACATAGTGAACCAACTTTCCTAGCAGTAGAAGCAGCTGTGGATTCAATGTAGTTATTCCATCTGAGGTCATTTGAGAGAGTGAGGCCAAGGAGGCCCAGTGTGTTGCTCTCTAGGAGATTAGTTTTATCCATTCTAGTGGTAGACAGGAATGTTTGTCTATGGTGGTTAAATTACATAATACAAATCAAATTTAAAATTACCACATCCCATAAGTATATACAGTACAAGAACTATTTTATCTTTTATGAGGCATCAAAATAAAGTTTAAAATCACCCCTGTCCTAACACTTTTGCACAGTGTAGTTTGCAAAAGTATTAGGACAGTGGTGATTTTCCTAAAAACCTCAATGAAATTTAAATACACGGTGAAAAGTCAAACCTTTGTAAGAATTATTTAACTAAAAATGAAGAGGAAGGAAGGCTTTGGAATTTGAATTGGCCCTCATAAAGCCCTGATCTCAATACTGAAATAGATAAATCTAATGTTACTTCGCAAGACATACTTTGGGAACAAATACAAGCTACTTGGCAGGAGATACCATTACATACACTGAAGAAGCTTGTGATGTCAATGCCTGACAGAATGAAGGCTGTGATCAAAGCAAAAGGCTATTATACTAAATATTAAATTTATTTTGTAACAAGTATTTTTTCTTGTTGAAGCATTTGTTGAGTAAATCAAATAAAATTATTTTGTCAATATGCCTCATAAAAGATAAAATAGTTTTTGTCCTAATACTGTATATTCATCACTTGTCACAAATATTATATCTGTGCCTACTTATCATATATTTATTTTCCAAGCTTAACTGGCAAGGCACCCAGTTAGGAACGATGTCCCTATAGTCTTCATGATTCGCGAGACTAGCTTGTTAACAGATTTGTTGTCTTAACAAAAAGAAGCAAATAATAACTTCGGAAACAATTTATTTTATTTCAGTTGTAATTGAGAATTAAACCTGGTTCTTGTAGTTAGACATCTGCTGAAACAGTTCATAGGTCGTTGCCATGGACTCATTTTTAAATGTTTTAACATATGACCATCACGTGAAGTCTCTCATGTATCTGAACTTTGGCCTCAATAAAACAGTCAATGCATTGCTTGCATTGCCAACAAAGTCGTCTAAATTCTTTCACTGCATTATAAAGACATCGTGCTTAATTCTACATCACGAGGGCGTCATTATTTTCTTGCTTTCTCTTTCTGGAATTCTCTCTCCATCTCTTTCACATTTTCCCATTCAACATACTTTTAGTCTCCTGTGCACATTAAAATGTACACTTGTGTTGTGGTACAGGGGACATCGGGCCCGGATGCACAATCGGGGAGCCGAGTTTGAATTCGTTGCATTCACTTGCGCACAAATACCGTTGGGAAAGGTATGAATCCTTCACTTATACCTCCAGCTATGGGTTAAATAGCAGGACAGATTGGGTACTATAGCCATGGTTTTGCAACCAGTCTACTGCAAAAAGTAATGACAATCTACTTCGGGAAAATCTTCTGCCTAGTCAGTCATCATCAGTAATTAAATGCAAAGCGAACTCTTGGCTATCATTTCGATTCCATTCCTTGGACGTTTAAACTTCATCATTTATGGAGTCATCACATAATTCTATCGACTGACAACATTTTTCAACTTTAACTCTCGGAACTACTTAAATAGATTGGTCCATTCGTAAAAAAATAGGGTGATATTTTTTCGGGGAGTAATTTTATAGATTAGCATTCATTAAACATTTCCTCAAGCAACGGCAGTTGTCAGAAAACAAATAATCAGATTTTTTTAATCCACTTTGAAGAGGTTCTCCTATTCCTAATACAGGTATACCGCACCTTACGTCGTTAATTTGTTCCAGGAGAGGCGACCTAAGTTGAAAAACGACTCAAGTCAAGTCTCCGAATTTACTAGGCTCAACAACAAATAACCATTCCCAGTTCTGTATTTTATTTATAAATGCATTTTTAATAATATATGGTCAATAAGAAACTATATTAAGCTTACAAAAAAATACGTTTTAGTTTTTAATTTAGTCCAGAAAAAAGTAATCTAAATTTACGAATACATTTATATACATATTTGTAAATTTAGTGTATCGAGGCAGCAGATAATTTTTAAAAATGTACTGTTAAATATAAGAAACAATGAATGTCTATTATGTTTACTCATGAGCCGTTTGAAACATCGTATTTTGGCTTTAATTTCAGGTGAAAATAAAGACAAAAATCTCCAATATTTGGATTACATGAACCATCTTCAGAGAGGTTACAAGGACGTTAACATAAAAACATTCACCATCAGCGACGATTTTTATCTTCTGTTGACAAAAAACTTTGCTAAGCAACGATAACAGTTACCAAAAATAGCAAACGCAGTTCGTAAATTTGTAATGCGGTTCTATGACATACACTTGAATTCTAGTTAAATTCGTTGCATTCACTTGCGCACAAATATGTTTAGAAAATATTTGTAAATGTAGATGTTTACAATTTGATATTACGACTTCAATATTTGTGACAGACAGACAGAGATAAAGACGAATAAAATGACTTAAACTTGATTTTTATTTTTCGATTTATTTTTTAACAAACAACGTTTAATCGTTCATATCACCTTGCGTGGTTGTCACTATTATAGTTGTGGTGGAAAAATGAATTTCTCTTCCCGTTTTTTTTTTTGGTCCCAGAAAACTTAAGCAAAGGCAATAAATGAAGAATTGGTATACCAAAGAACTTTTATTTGTGTGCAGAAAATTTAACTCTTATACCCAGTCAAAATTTTGAAGAAACAAAATTTATTTCCTCCATCAAAGTGTTGGAGATATTTTAAAAATGAGTTTAAAACAAAACATTTTAAATTCACAATGTATTGATGTTACTATAAACTCAATATAAATTAAAAACTTTTATAATCATTATTTTTTTCGGTTATTTGAACTTAAATTTTTAACTGTTTCTTTCTCATCAGAACGCAAACCATTGTGCTGGATAAAGAGAGCATTTTTTAACCTGGGATCATCCAGATTTCGAAAAGGTATGATATATCTCTACGTAAATCAAATGTAGGCCGAATTAGAGAGGTTTCGGACACACGGACAGAAAGACACAAGTTTCTACCCACCAGTTATTTCACAGGCAGTTCAACTGAATTTGTTAACTCTTATTAACAGTATTTATTTATCTCTATTTTACGATAACATCCTTGAACTCGAAAGTGGAAAGAAAGTTTCAATCTTTTTTCAATTGATTCTATACTAGCGGTATAGCCCGGGTGTAATGAAAGCTTTAAAACTAATCCATGGTCCTGGAGCTCAGACTCTTTGGATGTTGGCATGAAAGACTAAAAAGCAATAGTTGTTTCCAGTTAAAGCGAAACCGTAGACTGAAAGAAAAATGAATGGATGTAAGTCAAATTTTGATTTCCTGGTATCGATATCAAATAAGATTTTTTCGTCGTAAACTGAATTTTGAAGGCTAAATAAGTCCTCTGAGTAAATGGTATCATGGCTGAGACTAAGAACTACAATTATACCTACTTAGAGTCAAACCCGAAGCAAAAACTAAAATAAAAATGATGAAAAAATACAGACATACAGGCAGATAAACACACACACACACACACACACACACACACACACACACACACACACACACACACACATCTTGCCTTATATATATTATCGATTTTCTGCACTATTGTAAGAACTGCAACCTTGAAGCTTCTGAATATCATTTCTTATGTCTTTGTCTATGAGTGTATCAAATTTGATTAAAATCAAACCACTCCTTCTATAACCCGATTTTTTTCGATTATCGATTTTCGATATTTATCGGGGGTACCTCGACACAAAACCTAGCTAAGAACACTCGCAGACGCTTATAGTACAACTGTGTAAATTTTCAAGAAAATCGGTTCAGCCGTTTCGGAGTCTATAGGTAAGACACACACACACACACACACACACACACACACACACACACACACACACACACACACAGACAAAGTTCAATTTATAAATAAGTTTAGATGAAGTGTGACCGTAAATGTTTGAATTATTTATTTTATTATTAAGGAAAATTGACTAAAACAATGGTACATTTTTCCCTTTCAAATATTTCCCTCTGGGGCTTTAGACATTTATCCCAGCGTCCATTTCATTCTTGAAAAGAGTTTACGAGTTTATCAGCTGTTGTGTCTTGTTCTCCTTGAATTTCCTCCTGGACTTTTCAATGAAAGTTTTTAGCTTTAGGAAAAGTTATTATTTCCAGGAAGCCTAATGTGATATTTACCCACTTTCCCAAAAAACAAGCCGAGATAAAACATAACCCTAACCCTCGTCCAGCGATTGTGAATGCAAATGCCACAGAGTTCACAAATTTATTTAATGGTAAATCACGATTTGTCAAGGGACACAACTCTATATAAAATACTATTTACGGAGTAGCTTCCCATAGCATGTAATCAAGCTTCAAAAACATGAACCGATTCGGTACTGATTTATGCCTAAATCTTTAAAGACTTAAAGTGAGTGTCTTTTTTCGTTCCCATTCTCCTTACAAATTTATAAGGAGAATGGGAATGAAAAAAGACACTTATACCCAAAATAAGAAAGAGACAGTTGATATTTCTTAGACACATAATGAGAGCCATTCAGTGATATCAATTCCTAAAATACAGAGTGCAACTTTTAGCGGTATCAACTCTTCTAAGCTTGTGTTCAAGAATTTTAAAACACAGTACTGTACTAACTCCATCAATTCTAGCAAAACGGAACTAGCCCTCTTAAAAAAAGTCTTACTGGGTATGCTCTCCAACTAATTTTGCATCTTAACTTAGAAGACGATAATTAGAAAGTAACAGTAAGTCTATTAATGAAATGATTTTTGGGTGTGTCTTTTGTAATTCATGAGGTTTTCAAACAATAACAGGATTTCCGAAATACGACCCGATTTTGTGACAGTTAAACAATATCTGAGAGCTGATTTGTCCGAGTTAAAAACCTCGTATGATATGGATTTTTTTGATCCCCTGTGTTCAAACAAGTAAGCATATAATATTTGATAAACTACCCTTTAATTGAAGGGGAGAGATAATTCACAAGGTAGGTAGGAGTTACCATTTCTTAATAGAAATATTTGAGAATTATAATGAAGGCATCCACACTCGGTCAAAAGATAAGAGTGCCTTTTATGTAAATGAAAAAGATGCTAAAATTAATTAATGTGATGAAAGGACAAATAATGGAATGTCATTACAAAAATTTGCCATTATCTCTAATGGGACACAATGTAGATATTGTATATTGTCGAGCTCTCTACGATACCCTCGTATCACCAATATTTTATAGAAAGTTCGAGAAGGAAAATTGTAAAATAAATCAAACCATCTTCTTTTTGTAACCAAACTTTTCATTGGTTTGTTCTGCATCAGCAGCAGCATTTTGCCTCTCTTTCGAAAAAGCGGGAATCTTCCCGCTCTTCAAGCTCCAGTTGGAAAGTATCCTTTGAAGCCACCAGACCTATTGTTTCCAGCTCACTTTTCTTTTAAGGCAATATATGTTTTCGCCTACTCTTTATCCTTTGAAGCCACCAGACCTATTGTTTCCAGCTCACTTTTCTTTTAAGGCAAAATATTTTTTTTCGCCTACTCTTTTAAAAGAAAATAAGCCGGTTTCATCTTTACCTGACTGAGAAGTTAAGTTAAATATTCAAAACTTTGCAATACCAGCTTTTTGCATTCAACATTTTCTCCTGGTATAATAATTTATTATTGTTTCAACTTCTCAGCGAAACCGCAAGTATTTTTGACATTTTTTATTCACACACACTTTGCTTGCAGATTATCTTCCAACTCATAACTTTGAACTGTATCAAATTATTTGAACATACAAACTGTTTTCCAACTCGCAAATTTCCAGCTCACAATTTGAACTGTTTCAATTATTTGTCTACATACAAACTTTTGAACATTGGCTTTGGGCCATTTACAATTCAAAAATATTTTATTGTTTAAACACATATCACTAAAAAAGTGTTTCATTCATTTTTGCAAATATCTGCAGTAAAAGGGAGATAACTTATTTTTACCCCTTTTCTATAATTCACAGTTGTTGTTATAATTAAAATTTATTTACCTCTGTCTTGTGTCTTGTTTGTTCACTTATTTGTACATACATAAAATTGAGAAGCTCTCATTACCCAACAAACAAAAAAAAGTAGTTAGGCCGCTACAAGTGGTGACCCGACGTGGGTATTTTAATTTTTTGGTGACTCCTCTCTCTTCTCAATTTTGTGTGTACGCGTGGACATATTGATAGAGCAAGATAAAAGATGGATACTTTAATCAAGAAAATAGACGCCATCACACTGCGCGTCGATAAGTTGGAACGCAGGTTCCGCATTAAAAATAGAAGCCTGTCGCGTACCAGATCACTTTCCCGCGAACGGCCACATGGGGAATATTGCTGGTACCACTTCAAGTATGCGTCCAATGCTAAGAAATGTATCAAACCGTGTAAATATTATACGGATAATGGCGCCCAGCGTTCGAGAGACGCGGGAAACGAGTTAGCTGGTGGCACATGAACGCGGCTACTACCACCAGCAGTAAATCTATTTGCCGCCTATGTTTCATATATGACAAAATATCACGCATGTCTTTTCTAGTCGATACCGGTGCCCAAGTAAGTGTTATCCCGCCAAGTACTGGCCAACAACTTAAGATAACAGATTTTTCATTACAGGCTGCTAACGGCACTAAGATTAATACCTACGGCGAAGCCTCTTTAACGCTTGATATAGGTCTTCGACGGAGTTTCCCATGGATTTTTACCATTGCACAAGTGAAAATTCCAATATTAGGTGCAGATTTTCTTTCACATTATAAGTTAAGTGTGAACCTTGCATCTAGGTCGCTGTTAGACGACAATACCAATATACATGTTCGTGGCACTAGATCGAATATTTCTTCTTTAGGCATCAGTGCTGCCATGCCTTCCGTTACCGGATTAGAAGACATTTTAAGTGGCTATCCAGACCTTGTCAAACCTTTTTCTTATACAGAGCCTATAAAGCATTATGCACAGCATCACATAGAGACAAAAGGTCCTCCTGTTCATTCAAACCCTCGACGTCTGCACCCTGATAAGTATAAAATAGCTAAGCGTGAGTTTCAGCACATGATCGACCTGGGTATTATACGTCCTTCGTCTAGCCCTTATGCTTCTCCATTACATATGGTCCTTAAATCGGAGCCTGGAACATGGCGTCCTTGTGGTGATTTCAGAAGACTTAATGCTCAGACTGTTCCTGACCGCTATCCAGTACCAAATTTACTTGATTTTGTGACGTCGGTACAAGGAGCCAGTGTTTTTACCAAGCTGGACCTGCGAAAAGCCTTCCATCAAATCCCCGTAGCTCCTGAAGACATTCCTAAGACAGCCATCACCACACCTTTTGGGTTGTTCGAATTTCTGCGAATGCCGTTCGGTTTGCGTAATGCTGCCCAATCGTTTCAGCGACTAATAGACGAAGTATTGCGTGGTCTTGATTTTACTTTCGCCTATATCGACGACGTCCTCATCGCCAGCAGCGATATGGCTACGCATCGCACCCATGTTAAACAAGTTTTTGATCGCCTACAACATTTCGGCTTGAAAATTAACCCCGAGAAGTGTATTTTCGCTGCCTCTCAGTTGACATTCTTGGGACAAATTTTGGATAAAAGTGGCATCACCCCGATGCCTACTAAAGTAGAGACCATCAGCAAATTTCCTCAACCACAGTCTCTTCGACAACTTCGTCGTTTTTTGGGTCTCGTTAATTACTATCGTCAATATATTCCTCACTGCTCCAGCATTTTATCACCTTTGACTGATTTACTTCAAAACCAAAAGAAAAAAAATGCTAGCATATCTTTCACGGATAAACAACTACAGTCATTTAATGACGCTAAAAATGCCTTGGTTAACTTTACGAAGTTAACGTATATTTCTGATGACAAGGACTCTATTCTCTCCCTTACAACGGACGCCTCGTCTGACGCCGTTGGAGCTGTGTTACATCAAACAACCAAGGGAGCTAAGCAACCTTTGTCTTTCTTCTCACATAAGCTGTCGGCTGCCCAAAAGAGGTATAGCACCTTTTCTAGAGAATTGTTGGCCATATACATGTCTATTCGACATTACCGTCACTTGTTGGAAGGACGGAATTTTGTAGTTTTTACGGATCATAAACCACTTACATATGCTATCCATTCCAAGGCCGACAAAATCAATCCGCGAGACTGTCGTCACCTGGATTATATTTCCCAGTTTACCACGGATATTAGGTACATCCAGGGGGATGACAATACAGTTGCTGATACACTCTCGAGATCTACCCTGCATAATATTTGTTCAAATACTTTGGATTTAGAGACTCTTGCTCGGGAACAACAAAATGATAATGTCGAGAATCAATTTCTTTCCGATTCATCTCTTCGGATCGAACAGCACCCTCTTCCTTTCTCTACTACTACTATTACATGTGATGTCAGTACTGGACGTCCCCGTCCTTTTGTTCCGCAGTCTATGCGTAGATCCCTCTTCGAGCATTTTCATGCATTATCCCATCCTGGTCGGAAAGCTACCGTCAAGCTTATTTCCGACAGGTTTGTTTGGCCTAATATGAATTCAGATATTAAGACTTGGGTTCAGTCTTGCCTACACTGTCAGACATCCAAGGTGCATAGGCATACCAAGTCCCCTATAGGTAATTTCCCGCCACCCGATGGTAGATTTTCTCACATCCATATTGATTTAGTTGGTCCTCTCCCCTCTGTGGATGGTTTTCAATATCTCTTAACTATTATAGATCGGTTTACAAGGTGGCCAGTAGCTGTTCCCTTACGGTCTGTGACAGCAGATATTATAGCCCAAACTATCCTCAGAGAGTGGATATCAATATTTGGATGTCCCTCAGTCGTTACTACCGATCGTGGTGCGCAATTTCAGTCTGCATTATTTTCTGAATTTTTGACACTTTTAGGTGCCAAACAAATAAGTACTTCCGCTTATCACCCTTCCGCGAATGGTATTGTGGAAAGATTTCACAGGTCTTTGAAATCCTCCCTTATTGAAAATAATGATTCTCGTCTTTGGATTGATAAATTACCCCTTGTTATGCTTTCTTTGAGAAATATTGTCAAAGAGGATTTACGTTGCTCGACGGCTGAATTAGTTTTTGGTACATCCCTTACACTACCTGGTCAGCTAATTTCTGACCCTAAGAATTTTTCTCCTACATCTGATTTTGTAAAGGATTTAAAAAGGAGAATGTCGAGCTTATCTTACACTCCTTCTCGCTCAACCGATCGTGCAGTTTATTTACCGCAGAGTTTACAGTCTTGCGAATTTGTTTTTATTCGTCGAGACGGAGTGCGTAAACCCTTAACACCAACTTACTCTGGACCTTATAAGGTATTACAGCGGAATGATAAATATTTTACTGTTTCGGTTAATGGCCGCACTGACACAATTGCAATAGATCGTCTCAAGCCTGCATTCCTGCATAAGTCTGATATTTTCCCTGTTTCGCCGACCGAAGCGGTGCCTACTCGGCGGAAGTCATATGATGCTCAATCTCATTCAACTAGTCGTTCTGGAAGACGGGTCCATTGGCCTGTTAAACTTGAAACTGATTTCGTCAAGTAATTTTTTCTTCTTTCCTCTCTCTCTTTTTCCTTTCAGATTCTTATTGTTGGACTAAGAATCTTGGTGGGGGGTATTTGTCGAGCTCTCTACGATACCCTCGTATCACCAATATTTTATAGAAAGTTCGAGAAGGAAAATTGTAAAATAAATCAAACCATCTTCTTTTTGTAACCAAACTTTTCATTGGTTTGTTCTGCATCAGCAGCAGCATTTTGCCTCTCTTTCGAAAAAGCGGGAATCTTCCCGCTCTTCAAGCTCCAGTTGGAAAGTTTCCTTTGAATCCACCAGACCTATTGTTCCCAGCTCACTTTTCTTTTAAGGCAATATATGTTTTCGCCTACTCTTTTAAAAGAAAATAAGCCGGTTTCATCTTTACCTGTCTGAGAAGTTAAGTTAAATATTCAAAACTTTGCAATACCAGCTTTTTGCATTCAACATTTTCTCCTGGTATAATAATTTATTATTGTTTCAACTTCTCAGCTAAACCGCAAGTATTTTTGACATTTTTTATTCACACACACTTTGCTTGCAGATTATCTTCCAACTCATAACTTTGAACTGTATCAAATTATTTGAACATACAAACTGTTTTCCAACTCACAAATTTCCAGCTCACAATTTGAACTGTTTCAATTATTTGTCTACATACAAACTTTTGAACATTGGCTTTGGGCCACTTACAATTCAAAAATATTTTATTGTTTAAACACATATCTCTAAAAAAAAAAAAAGTGTTTCATTCATTTTTGCAAATATCTGCAGTAAAAGGGAGATAACTTATTTTTACCCCTTTTCTATAATTCACAGTTGTTGTTGTTATAATTAAAATTTATTTACCTCTGTCTTGTGTCTTGTTTGTTCACTTATTTGTACATACATAAAATTGAGAAGCTCTCATTACCCAACAAACAAAAAAAAGTAGTTAGGCCGCTACAATATCACCCCATGTACAAGTGTACGAAGTGCCCTTTCCAATGAGACAAGAGTGGCGAGAATCAACTATTTTAAATTATGTGCGTTGTGGTGCAGTGGATATCGACTCGGAACGACAAATCGAGGTACCGAGTTCGAATTCCAGTTGAATTCCTTGCATTTACTTACGCATCATTACGTAAGGAAAGGTATTAATCCATCTCTTCCCTCCAGTTATGGGTTAAATAATAGGACAAATTGGGTTCTGTAGCCTTGGCTGGCAACCAGTCTACCACAGAAAGCAATGACAACCTACTGCAGGATAATCTTCTGCCCAGTCAGTCATGTCTCTTTCGAGACATGATCACCCAAAGCGTGTATCACGTATGGCACTTAACTGACTGACCGAATATAATAGTTGGAAACATAATTAAAACTTCTACCGGGCATAAAGTGGGGGATCGATTTTCTATCGTATGAAGTAATAAAATAATCTCCCACTAACTACTATTTAATAATATAATACATATCTCCCCCCTCTAGCTATGAGTCAAATAATAGGACAGGTTGGGTTCTATAGCCTTGGCTGGCAACCAGTCTAACGCAGAAAGCAATGGCAAAATGATGCGGGATAATCTCCTGCCCAATCAGTCATGTCTCTTTCGAGACATGATCGCCCAAAGCGTTCATCATGTATGGCACTTAACTAACTGACTGATTAGGTGCATCAATACAGACATAAAGTTGGAGATTGCCCAGAACTTCAGAATAAGTTTTTCCTTTCCTGTAGACAGCGTGTTCTTCTAAAGAACATATAGCGCCACTATGTGATGATCATAAGAAGGGGATCACTCTTTTTACTCAAGTGGGTGCGATTAGGAATGAGGAAAATAATTTTGTATTACCCATTGTGCGTCTTACATTATATTGGAAGACGCAGAAGGATACAGGTAGCCAGCGGTCGCCATTCTTTACGGGAAATATTAAAGACGTTTAAATTCTCAGAGACAAAATCTTGTCGATTTCCGAGTAAAGACTTACCTGGGTGTTTCCAATAAAAGATTTTACCAGGTTCAATTAGGAGTGAATTGGGTTAAAAGGGAAACTCCCCATTCCTATTTTGGACAACAAATTTTGTATACTATATTATCGATTTTCTGCACTATTATAAGAACTGCAACATTGAAACTTCTGAATATCGTTTCTTATGTCTTTGTCTATGAGTGTATCAAATTTGAATTTTGACTACTCATTCTATAACCCGATTTTTTTCGATTATCGATTTTCGATATTTATCGGGGGTACCTCGACACAAAACCTAGCTAAGAACACTCGCAGACGCTTATTGTACAACTGTGTAAATTTTCAAGAAAATCGGCTCAGCCGTTTCGGAGTCTATAGGTAACGGACACACACACACACACACACACACACACACACACAGTTCCATTTATAAATATATTTAGATACCAAAATTGTTAAATGCATCAATGGCTTATAGTGGTTTATCCGTTATAGTGAAGTGTATGCGTGTTGAAACAGATTAGTTTGATTTGGCCTAGATAGTAGATAACCCACTATAAGAGGGGTACAAAACAAGAAAATCAAATTGTATATAAAAACAACAATTTTATATATATATATATATATATATATATATATATATATATATATATATGCGGATGATTATTTACGCTCTCTAACAGCCTGATTGAGCACTCTAGCATCTGCGCATCGCTCATTCAGTAATGAACTAGAACACTCTAACTGCTGGCGCATGATACATCACACGCTAAAAGTCGGCCTCCTTCTACCGAGCGCTCAGAGGTAGAATCGCCGACTGACGCTAATTCAGTCGGGTTTCAATCCTAGATAATTGTAACAACCATTACAGTATATATATATATATATATATATATATATATATATATATATATAGTATAACGCTCTGCATTTGTATCGAGCACTCTTTATAAAAGTAAATGCATGAACAAAAAGGTAAATCTACGAGTTCAACAACTTAGTTACAATATATATATATATAGTTATTTTTCAGTTTTATTATATATATAATTATATAGTTATTTATCAAAAAATTGATAAATGACTATATAATTATATTATATTAAGCTCTATAACACTCATTATATTGGGCACTGTTTTTTATAAAATAACTGCCAGAGTACTCAAAATAAAAACAACCTTGAGTCCTCTTCACTTGGAATTATATATATATATATATATATATATATCCTCAGACAGATCAGTTTCGCTGTATCAACAGTATGAGAAATCAAAAGAAAATAGTTGAATCAGTCAACACAGCAATAAAAACAATATCTCCACATGTGACTGTATTTGACGTAATTTTCAGTAAAATTACAGTATGAAAATAGCTTTCTTTAAATTCTTCCAGTTGCTAAGGACATTTTGTTTTGTTAGTAATAGTTAGTTTTTAATAATTCTTTTCGTTCTTGCCTTAAAATAGTCCACATTGGATAAAACACGTCAGCAGCTAATACAGTTTTCCTATTGTCTTTTACATTTATAAATACTAAATTATTCGTGCAAGCTTTAATTCAGTTCTGTAATTCGTATGGGGCGCCTGCTCCTATCTACAGCAATAACACAAGATCTTTCAGCAACGCTGTAGCTAAAAACCCTATAGAAAATCATTTAGATAGAAAAAAAAAACAAAAAAACGCTGGATTGCATATTTTCCCGTGTGATGAGCGAATATTCCTTATTCTCGTTATATGATATATTTATTATATCAAGTATGTTTTTAAGCTATTCAATGGTTTTTGTTAATCTGTTACGATTCAATTTAGTAGGGGTGGGTCGCTAAATTTTCCAACACCTGCTCAGTAGGAACATTTGCGTGAAAATCTTTATTAATTTCCCCAGTTCCTTTCCTTTAATCTAAGAAGATTAATAAATAAATGCGAAACATTTCGAATACCTGGCTTGTTGGATTAGTTATAACGAATTTAATAAAGGAGAACTGAAGGGAATTGGTCATTGGACGAATCCGAGGTCAGAAATTGCTACAAGACTTATACATTAACTTTGTTCCATCAGATCAGGACTTTCATGTGGATGTCATGAATGACATCAGAAATACCTAGACTGTCATCTCTATACAATCTTTCTCAGATAAATGGTTAAAAATGATTGCGAGCGAATAAAACCTGTAGGTCTTAGCGGGGACTACATTTATTCGAACCTTCTAGACTGACGCTACAGAATCTTGAACAAAAACCTGTACCAAATAACTGAAGCCACATCACTTGATGAATTTTAAAAGCATCAACAACTAAAATGGATGCCACGTGTAACGCCAAGAGAAAACAAGGAAACAGGCAAGATAACGACGTTCCATACGACTTCAAACAAAAGGTTAGGATGGAAACACCATAATGCTAAAAAATAATGGCGATAACTATTAGTGGATTTGAGAAACATATTTTTTCTGAAAAACTTATTCAATATAAAGATTTTATAAATTTCTACGGGAAGTGGCACTGGCTGCTCGGTTTTTTAGTAGAGAAACTCTTAATATTGCCATTGCCAGTAGAATTTCAAGTTTAAATTTTAATAGTTACATGGGAGATAACTTTCGTAGCTCTATACAAAAATTATTCCCCTTGGAAAGAAATGGCCAAAAAAAAAAAAAAATTAGTTTAGTATAATTTTCTTATAAAATAAAATGGGCTGATTTCGCGATTATTCTTAGTTGAATGTCTTTATCTGTTTTTAATTTCGTTTTGGTTAATTCAATATTTTGTCGATTTCTCAGGCTTTATTAACATTGTTAAACGAAGAAAATTCAAACTTAAGTTTTATGAAATAAGGATTAAAAAAATTAAAAAATATTTGGCTATTTTCGAAATATGTCTTTAATCTGAATGAAAATTTCGTGCATTTATTAAACAATTTATTGATTAAAAAAAAAAGAAGAGAAAAAGAAACAAGTGGAGGTACCTCCAATTTCTCTAATTTAGAAATATAGATAATGAAAACCGCCGAAAAAATAATAGAAATAAAATTTTATCGTCAACATTTTCTTGTCGTTACTAAGATGAAGAATCAAAAGATTATTTAATGTAAAACTGAGAATTTTTCAAATTATTTTAAGAATTTTGCTGATAAAATCTTGTTTTGGGGATCAAAGCGAGACTATAAATTTGTACAGAAGTTGTCGCACTTCCTTTATAGTGAAAAACCATTGAATTGAAAATTCTTGTAAAATTCAGATAATAGTCGGATTTTATTGAATCTTTCAAGATTTATTCAGAAGTAAATTAAATTATTTTCGAAATCTTTTTTTTCTTTCGAAAACATTATAAAATATATTGTTAATCTATTATCTCCCCCCCCCCCCCCACTCATTTAATATTTTTTCAAAATTCGAGAAACTCGTTTTTGTAATGTAAAATCTTTATATTTATTATTGGTACAATTCTCACTGAATATAATTCCTCATATTTTGGGCCCAAAATTCTCTACTTGAAGAAAATTGGTAAACTTCTAGCATTTTCTCAACAAATATATTCCAATTTTATTAATAATAAAACGTTAAAAATATTCCCATAAACGAAAGGAAATTAACTTTACAAAACTGAATTAACTCCCTTTGTTATATTAACAATTCAGTCAGTCAGTTAAGTGCCATACGTGATACAAGAGACATGACTGACTGGGCAGAAGATTATCCCGCAGTAGGTTGCCGACCAAGGCTATAGAACCCAATCTGTCCTGTTATTTAACCCATAACTGGAAGGAAGAGACGGAATAATACCTTTCCCAAGGGTATTTGCGCGTAAGTGAAGGCAATGAATTCAGCTGGAATTCGAACTCGGCTCCCCGATTTCTCGTTCCGAGCCGATATCCACTGCACCACAACGCACATATTAACAATTACGCCAACTAAAAATTACTGTTTTCACTATGAACATTGACTATGATCAACTAGAAAAGATATGATAATATTGTAGCTGCCGCCAGGCACCATTTGCTACCAAACCCAATGTAAAAATCAGCAGGTTCGTTTTTTTTCGCCGAAGTGAGCCCTGTATTCTTAACCGGCGGCCTTGTCACCCCTTGGGACAATGTAGCCAAAAAAATATAGTTCCTTATATTTTAGGATAACGTAAAACAATAATGAGGTCTAAATGAGAAAATGAGAGAAAAACAGTAAAGTTAGAATAAGTAAATAAAAATATAACAAATAAGCTGTCTTACCGGCAACCTTTTCTAAAATATAGGATTTTTTGGTCTCTGCATAAGAAATAGAAACCCCCTTAACAGTCTTTTGGATTGAGACCTTCTAAGAGGGCAGACGTAAATTTGTTATCTCCAGTGGCAGCACATTCGTTCGGTACTGTTAGGGAGTAACTCAATTGCCATAGACCACACGAGGTGCCAACGAGTTTTCACGGCTGCACAAGAACTGTAAAGGAAATAAAGCCCTTTACAATATATACCCGCAGTTTGTCAGTTCTCTCACGCATGTTTCATGTGGCAATGGCAATTACAAATATACCGAGTGAACTGGAGGTAGAAAGATTATTTTTCACAAATTTTCTACGCAGGGAGAACTTTTTTTTCTTGAAAACTAATTTGAGAAATGACAACTTTGATTTGTTTTTGGGGACGCTGTTGAACTCTGACACTGGTGTGAAATTCCGTAATTTTTTCGACCCCAATAAAAGATTGTCTCGTTTTCATTAGTATTATTGTTACTCTTAAGATTTTATTGAAGTAAGTAACTCCACTCATTTTTCATACCTAAGTTTTAAAGTGAATTTTTAAAAGTTACATAATGGCATAATTTTATTCCACTTTTTATTTCATTTTTCGGAGCAGACTATTTGAAAAATGGCATTTCACTAATAAAACAAATTTCGCAGACAGTAGCCAATTTCTAGAAATTTCAGGAAATTAATTAAAGGGTAGTGTAACAGACATTAAAGGAAAAAAAATTTAACAAGATTTTATAAAAATCATAATTTCAAAAATAATTTAATTCATTTTTGAATAAGTTCTAAAAGTTTCATTAAAATGCAGCCATTGCTTGATTTTTAAAAAAAATTCCAAACTAATGTGTTTTTATCGGAAACGCGAGCTACGAATTGGAAATAAATATATTGTCTCAGTAAATGAATAATTTTAATTACTTTGAACCCCCTTTCTGGATGGGTTTTAATATATTATTTTTAATAATTAATATCAATAGGATCTCCTTTGTGATTTTACCATCAAGCCGCTTCCTTTTGAGTATATATATATATATATATATATATTGCTCTGAAAAGAAGAAAAGACGTCATACTTATCCCAAAACCCGAGGAACCTTTCGGCCAACACTTTTTCAAGGGCTTCGTTGGCAAAAATATGAAAAGGGCTGAACGAAGACAATATCAATAGGGGAATTACTCACAGTACTGGGAGAAAGTGGAATACGTTTAAAAAATAAACTTTAATGAAAAAATACATTAAAATGTGAGGGGGGTTGTAAAATTGATTCCACAAGAGTGATTAAAAAAGAAAAAGTTTCACGCACAGACTCTCCAGTAACTGCAAGGAGTGAAGGAAATGCTCTTTCTGTCTGCACAGGTTCGGTCGCTGGATTTTCAGGCAAATAGCCTCTAGGACCCGTAGATGATATGTTGAGCGAGCGCTGTGCAAGACAGAAAACCAACTGTCCTCGTACGAGGATGCGCATGCAGGATTGAATCAAAATATAAATAGTTTAACTATACTCAAGGGTCCCTTTAAGTCAGATCAAAAATATAAAATGTTTTCTTTCTTTTTTATTGAAATGATGGGTATTTGTCTATATTTCTGAGATGAGGTAGTATTTACAGTATTTACATTATTCGGACTATTATCCTCATCTTTGTTGCCATTTGTACGACGTTTAATAATAGATCATTCTATTTGTCTATATTTCTGAGACGAAGTATTTACAGTATTTACATTATTCGGACTATTGTCCTCATCTTTGTTCCCATTTGTACGACGTTTAATAATAGATCATTCTAATTGTCTATATTTCTGAGATGAAGTAGTATTTACAGTATTTACATTATTCGGACTATTGTCCTCAACTTTGTTGCCATTTTTACGACGTTTAATAATAGATCATTCTATTGTCTATATTTCTGAGATGAGGTAGTATTTACAGTATTTACATTATTCGGACTATTGTCCTCATCTTTGTTGCCATTTGTACGACGTTTAATAATAGATCATTCTATTGTCTATATTTCTGAGATGAAGTAGTATTTACAGTATTTACATTATTCGGACTATTGTCCTCATCTTTGTTGCCATTTGTACGACGTTTAATAATAGATCATTCTATTTACCTATATTTCTGAGATGAGGTAGTATTTACAGTATTTACCTTATTCGGACTATTGTCTTCAGCTTTGTTGCCATTTGTACTACGTTTCGGCCGTTGTACGCTCCGGTCTTATTCAGGAAGTAGGAATTTCGAACCGAACCATTTATTATAATCATTGTCATCCTTTGCGTAGTAGTGCCCTTTTTGGAAGTCATGAGTTATCTCCCTCTAACCCTGTGTTAAGCCTGTTATTGAACCTACAACTCTTTAGATCCCTAGTCACAGGAACTTACCAACGTCTATATCCACTGAGGTTATGGTTTTTTTGGCAATTGAGTAGAGGTACCTAAATTCGTAGTTTCTTTCTTCTGTTTTGACTACAACCTCCATCTCATAAATGATAACAAAAACAACATATCTGATTTTCTTAACGATTTTCTATATAAAAAAAATTACTCGGTGCGTTGTTTCAAGTAAGTATGCGTATTCTTTTTCTTTCTTTCAAATGTTCGTTTTTACTTTTGGGTGACAGAGACATTTTGGCTCCACTCTGGAAGCGTTAATTAAACGAATGTTTACACTGACCGGGACGATAAAAGCGAGACCAAAGAGTTCAATAATGCCATTGTAGGCCATTCTAAGTAAGTTGTGAATCTTCTATGGTATACTTTTGGGTTGTAAAATTTGGGTTGGGTTTTTCTATATTTGAAGGGACACGTTTCATTGCGAGATTTGTACACGATCGCTGGCCAGTAAAGCAATAAGCTTTAATCGCCTAATTAATTTGTAATCGGCTGAGTCGATCGGGCGAGTGAAATCTCAAAGGTGAATATAAGTATTGATGGATAGGATGTGGATGACGTGGATAAGTATAGATATAAGTATTGATGCACTGACGCAATTAAAAAGATGAATGTAAATCTCCCAAGATCAACCGATAGGTAGAAAGCTATTAAGATTGCTTGATAAAACTGAACGCATTGGGCTAAATCAGTAGCAATCGATTGAGACTCGACGATAGAAAACTGTTCTAAAAAAACTTCGCCGTCGTTAATAGAATTAAATATGCAGACATTTATTCTTAGAAACAAACCATTCTGTTTTTGGTTTGCAGACATCTGCAAGTAATTTCTCATCAGTTTTCTTCACCTCTGTTTTCCTTCGAATATTTTTCAGTTTCATGACGCCACTGTTGTTAGTTTTTTTTTTCCAACTTCACGGAATAGCAATAAAGAGGCCAACTTCCAGTGAAATATGCAGAACAAACAAAAATATATAATTCTTTTTTTTCACAGTGACTTTGCAAGAAACAATTACAGAAAAAAAAAATTAATAAAATAGAATTAAAATAACAAAACGAAATGTGAATGTGAGACGCTAATGGCTTTAGGTTATGAAAGTTTTTTAGTTTTGTGTCCCCAGAATAATTTGCTGTCACCCTCGATGTAGACACCGTCTGCTAGAGGTTGGATGAAAATTATGAGGGTGAATATAATTCAGAAAATAAGATATTTGGAAATTTTATATGATGTAAGAGAAAAGAATGAAGGAAAAGAAACAATGGTAATGAGATGCCTTCCAAAATTCTTTAAATGGCAATAGGAGCGTTTAGTTTTAGCAACATAGAAAAAAAAGATCGTTTTTGGTAGTGTTCTAATATCAAAATGGGTATTTTCTTGCGAACAAATTCTAAAATAAAAGAAAATATGCAAAGTGATGTCTTTTTTAAAGAAATATAATTGTGGCTGTGTTATAACACAAGACGGAAAGTGCGACACTGAGATTCGAAGATGAATTGGCATGGTGAAGGACACATTCCAGAAGTTGAGAAACAGGACAATTTCACTCGAAACAAGGAAGAGAGTACTGGATTGCTATGTGTTGTCAGTTCTTCAATATGGCAGTGAATACTGGACAATATCATCAAAGTTGAAGGAAAAACTTGAAGCCCCTGAAATGTGGTTCTACAGAAGGATGCTGCGAATATCATTGATCGAACATGTGAGCAATGATGAGGTTTTGGAGAGGACGGAGACGAAAAGGAAATTAATACTAAGCATCAGGAAGAAACAACCGAAGTTCCTGGGATATGCAATGAGGAAGGAGGGCTTGGAGAACCTGATACTAACAGGCCAGATAGAGGGGAAAAGAGACAGGGGAAAGCAGCGGATAACATATTTGAAAGGCCTAATCAGGTGAATGAAGGTTGCATGGTGCAGCAGGAGAAGGTGTGCTAAGAGCCACCAGGGATAGGGAGACGTGGAGAGCCATGATCGCCTACGTCCTGAAGGGACAGGGCACATAGAAGAAGAGGAAGAAGAATTGTGGCTGAAAGGGAAAAGAAAACAAGAAGAGAAAAAGGTGGATGAATTAAAAAGGGAAAGAAAAAAGGATATAAAAAAGAAAAGGAAGAAGGAAAGGAAGGAAAGTAAAGGAGAATAAAAAGAGGAAGAAAGCGAAGAAGGTAGAGAAATGAGGAATGGGAATGAAGAACAAAATACATCCGTGCATGAACATAAATAATTTGTTTTATTCAACAGATATTCATTTTTCAACATATTTACTGTCCTTGTTAATGCACTTAATCCAAGTGATTCTAAAATAATGACGTCAACAAATTCAGCCTTAAAATATTAGATCCAAATTTAGGAACATATATCAAAGAAGATACAAATTATTGATTCCGCTGTAAAATTTTTTTATCTATCTATATTAAATATGAGCAGCAATTCTGATAGATAGATAGATAGATAGATAGATAGATAGATAGATAGATAGATAGATAGATAGATAGATATAAAGAGCTATGAAAGAGTAGATAGATAGATAGATAGATAGATAGATAGATAGATAGATAGATAGATAGATAGATATGAAAGAGTCTATGATAGATAGATAGATAGATAGATAGATAGATAGTCTAAATTAAATATGAGCAGCAATTCTGATAGATAGATAGATAGATATGAAAGAGTCTATGATAGATAGATAGATAGATAGATAGATAGATAGATAGATATGAGCAGACTTAGATAGATAGATAGATAGATAGATAGATAGATAGATAGATAGATAGATAGATATGAAAGAGTCTATGATAGATAGATAAAACATATTTACTGTCCTTGTTAATGCACTTAATCCAAGTGATTCTAAAATAATGACGTCAACAAATTCAGCCTTAAAATATTAGATTCAAATTTAGGAACATATATCAATGAAATTATTGATTCCGCTGTAAAATTTTTTTATCTATCTATATTAAATATGAGCAGCAATTCTGATAGATCGATAGATAGATAGATACGAAAGAGTCTATGATATGATAGATAGATAGATAGATAGATAGATAGATAGATAGATAGATAGATAGATAGTCTTAATTAAATATGAGCAGCAACTAATTCTGATAGATAGATAGATAGATAGATAGATAGATAGATAGATAGATATGAGTAGACTTAGATAGATAGATAGATAGATAGATAGATAGTCTTAATTAAATATGAGCAGCAATTCTGATAGATAGATAGATAGATAGATAGATATGAGTAGACTTAGATAGATAGATAGATAGATAGATAGATAGATAGTCTTAATTAAATATGAGCAGCAATTCTGATAGATAGATAGATAGATTGATAGATAGATAGATATGAGTAGATTAGATAGATAGATAGATAGATAGATAGATAGATAGATAGATATGAGTAGACTTAGATAGATAGATAGATAGATAATCTAAATTAAATATGATCAGCAATTCAGATAGATAGATAGATAGATATGAAAGAGTCTATGATAGATAGATAGATAGATAGATAGATAGATATGAAAGAGTCTATGATAGATAGATAGATAGATAGATAGATATGAAAGAGTCTATGATAGATAGATAGATAGATAGATATGAAAGAGTCTATGATAGATAGATAGATAGATAGATATGAAAAAGAGATCTATGATAGATAGATAGATAGATAGATAGATAGATAGATATGAAAAAGTCTATGATAGATAGATAGATAGATAGATAGATAGATAGATATGAAAGAGTCTATGATAGATAGATAGATAGATAGATAGATAGATAGATAGATATGAAAGAGTCTATGATAGATAGATAGATAGATAGATAGATATGAAAGAATCTATGATAGATAGATAGATAGATAGATAGATATGAAAGAGTCTATGATAGATAGATAGATAGATAGATAGATAGATAGATAGATATGAAAGAGTCTATGATAGATAGATAGATAGATAGATAGATAGATAGATAGATAGATAGATAGATAGATGAAAGAGTCTATGATAGATAGATAGATAGATAGATAGATAGATAGATAGATAGATATGAAAGAGTCTATGATAGATAGATAGATAGATAGATAGATAGTCTAAATTAAATATGAGCAACCAGATGATAGATAGATAGATAGATATGAGTAGACTTAGATAGATAGATAGATAGATAGATAGATAGATAGATAGATATGAAAGAGTCTATGATAGATAGATAGATAGATAGATAGATAGATAGATAGATATGTGAAGTCTATGATAGATAGATAGATAGATAGATAGATAGATAGATAGATAGATAGATAGATATATCTATGATAGATAGATAGATAGATAGATAGATAGATAGATAGATAGATAGATAGATAGAT
>JBBBDQ010002241.1:202500-207500 GCA_037127315.1 Ascarosepion bandense
TCAAATTTTGGTTTATCATGTTACTTTGTCATTTCGTCTTCCAGTTGTGTCGCAGCAGGGTTCAATATGGCACGTGCAGTGACAACATATTTGGCCAATAAGTCTGATATTCACGAAAATTGCTTGAAGGGACTCCATTTTTATTAAATAAGGAAACGATGTTGGAATATGTAGTGTTAAAATCAAACTTAATTAATACTGGCAGGTACTAAACTCATTTTACTTCCTTAAATTGAAGTTTCATGTGGGTGGCAAGACAACTTACCGTGTATAATGCAAAAAATCTGTACCAAAATCAAAGATCAAAATTGAAGCTGACGGACCCATTCTACTTCATGTATTTCTCTGACAATTTTGTTTATTTTTGTAGACAATATAAAATCTATGTTGAGTAGTTTTGTTGCTGTTCTTCTCGGGGTCAGCATGTACAGCAGTTTTTATTGGTTAAAATGACATTTTTGTTTGACCAAAATGACGTTTTAATTGGCTCGAATGTCTTTAACCGTCAACCATTGTATGTGACTGGCAGGTTTTTTTTTCATGGCTTTTTGGGGCCGCGATTTTATCTGACTAATTCTCGGGATTCCAGAGTTTGTTGGATTTTTAATTGCACCTGTTAAAAGACTTGAAGAAAACAAAACTGGGAAAATAGGGAAAGCTCGTATTGATTCCATTTTTTCTTTGCTAATAACTAGTCTGAAGACGACCCAGATCTACTATAGCGTGAGGTCGACTTCAATATAGCGTGAGGTCTACCGCTCGTCTCGACTATAGCGTGAGGTCTACCACTATCTCGACTATAGCGGGAGGGATACCGCTCGTTTCGACTATAGCGTGAGGTCTACCGCTCGTTTCGACTATAGCGTGAGGTCTAACGCTCGTCTCGAATATAGCGTGAGGTCTAACGCTCGTCTCGAATATAGCGTGAGGTCTAACGCTCGTCTCGACTATAGCGTGAGTTCTACCGCTCGTTTCAACTATAGCGTGAGGTCTACCGCTCGTCTCGACTATAGCGTGAGGTCTACTGCTCGTCTCGACTATAGTGTGAGGTATACCGCTCGTTTCGACTATAGCGTGAGGTGTACTGCTCGTCTCGACTATAGTGTGAGGTATACCGCTCGTTTCGACTATAGCGTGAGGTGTACTGCTCGTCTCGACTATAGTGTGAGGTATACCGCTCGTTTCGACTATAGCGTGAGGTCTACTGCTCGTCTCGACTATAGCGTGAGGTCTACCGCTCGTTTCGACTATAGCGTGAGGTATACCGCAGCGTTGAACCATTATATAATACTGTATGTGTATACATATTTATTTTGACTTTATATTAATATTTATATACCTATATACTTTTTATATTTGTATTAAAAGCAGAGAGGCAACAATAAACACGCTGTCAAATGCAATGCATATATTTATTTTAGCGATAAACACTTTGTATATCTTCTGGAAATTGCACGAATAGATCAGAGGATTTTTTTCATCACTTTCCAGCAAAAAAATCAAGGTGTGACCAAAACAGCTGAAAATCAACACCTCACATTTTCTTGAGAATCATCATTTTAGCATCCAACCACGATCGCTCAATTGCCTGAGTGTGTGCTCCTCTCTCTGGGTAGCCACGTGAGGGGCGGAGCACGGTAGCCCTCCACTCTGCAACTGGATAGACGATATATTGAGGTAGACCTCACTCACCGAGGACCTTTTCTGTGTCAAGTAGAAAGAAAAAGCAGTTTTTAAATGCTGAACGAAATTTTTCTTTCCGGAAATGAGAAATGGTTGCTCTTTTAAATATTTTACTTATTATTAAGGCCCATAAACAACGAACAACTATCAACTAATGGGGACATGGCCGAGCGGTTAGCGTTTCGACCATGAAACCCATGTTATAATCTCGCCATAGTCATTTTACCATCTTGATAATATTGGTCTGGAGAAATGATATCAGCGAAGGGCACCGTTGGGAAGTAGATGACCTCTCACGAGTTTACCAAAATATCAAGAGTAAAATTTTAGTAGATGCTAGTGTTTGGAAGGCTTCGGTGTTTGTTCTTAGCTCAAAGTCTCAAGTCATCGTGACTGAGCCTCACGCAAGATGGTGAACAATCTAATAGAAACTGCATATAATCTGCGCTCAGTATAGTTGCAGGAAAAAAAACTACTTTGTATTTATGGAAGAAACACAAATTTATCTGAGCAGGCACCTGTAAATCAATTATGGCCTAAACAATTTTACATTCGGACACAATTTTTAACCCCGATAGCATGAAAATAGCATTCGAGCAGAAAACAAACTGCCACTGCCTTGTATTGAACTCAGTATCCACTCATCTAAAATATCTTTTGTTTTATTATTTCACCCAAGCAAGACAGTACCGCTACTGATGTGCAGAGGGCTACATAAGAGAGTTAAAGTTTTAGGCAGGAGAAGAGTGAAGAGAAAGACGAACCAGCTACAGGGGGAGAAAGAGAAAGGGCAAGAGAAGGATGGGAACACAGGAGGGAAGACAGTTGCGAAGGTAGAGAGAAAGGTAAAGAACAAGATATATGGGTTGATATAGAAAGGACTGGAGTTAAATGGGAATTGACATTGCATTTAAATTCCTGGAGGTTGTAGCCATCAGGTAAGCAAGTATATGGAAGGGAGTTCCACAGGCGGAAAGTGCGAGAAAAGAAGCTGATGGAAGAGAATTGTCGCTTGCGTTTGGTTGATTTAGCTGTTTACCAAATACAAGTTTTAGTGGAATATATTTGTAGAAGTCTGCTGGGGGTACGGTAAGTTAGACGTGCTGTGGGCAGGATTCGAACCTTAATTTGACTTCGTTTAGACTGATCGTCATTCGTGGTCGAGAGGTCTAAGACGCGCCAGAACACATGGTGGCTTTCCCTATGTGGATAGGGGTTGCAAGTTCGAATCCTGCCGAATGACACACATTTTCGTAACAAAAATTTATCGTAAATAATCAGACCACTAGAAATAAAAATATAATACTGTTTGATTATAAACCGAGTATCTACTTAAATACGAGTATCGATCAAAAATAATGTTCAAACAAATCATTTCAAATTGTCGGTTGTTTATAACCAAGTTTCGTTAATCTTCATTAATTTCCGTAACATAAATTAATATAAAATAATAAAATAGTAAAAAAAATAAGAAAACAAAAATTCATTATTTTATTGACGCACGCATCACGTTCAGAAAGACTTCAATAGGTTAGCTGATTTTTCCTGGTAATTGACTTGTTGGTCTGTCCATCGTAATAGAGACTCATTAAAGATGAGAATTTAACCTGAGTGTCGATTGTGTAACGGACCCAGTTTTGCAGTTAGTCGCATAAAGTTAGTCGGCATCTCTGGTTGTTTGTTTACATCACTGAAGCAAATGGTAGCAGAGATAGTGTGTTTTACATTAGCATTCGACATGGAGCAGTGCTCTAAATAAAACTACCTAGTGTGATGTGAAATCTAGGGTATTAGTATTTAATTATTACTTTTTAAGAGTTGATGTTGACTTTAATATGTTCTTCAGCAAATCTGACAAATTTTAAATGATCACTAAGTTATATCGATAAAATATATGGTACCTACCAGTGTGTGTTGTAGGCTGTTTGCTATACATCGCACGCAGAACGATATTACGGTTAGTGTAGGCACCTCTAATCATTTTTGATACCTAAATTCAAATTGAATTTTAAAAAAAAAAATTTCTTGAAACTTTAATTTTAGCTTTAATTGAAACCAAGAAATTTAATTTACTAATTCTAGTAATCTGAAATTTTCAAGATTTTAATAAATCTCACCATGTAAACAAGAATTTTCAAGCCGACTCGCCCTCACTGCCTATTTTCTTTTCTGCTTTTTCACTCCACGCCAACCCGGACGTAGGTCACGCCACAGTTTCATTTGATTTCTTCTTCCAACGTCCTTTTCTTCATTTTTCACTTCACACCGCTAAAGAGAACACAGCGATAAAATGGTCACGTGTTAAGTACTACTCCTTTATTTGTTTTACCTTCTCTTTCTTTCAACCTGTCGCGCCTACTAAAAAGAGGAAGGAACAAAGTCTTTACATTCCGCTACTACACAACCATGAACTCTAAACTTCTGTGGACATTTTAAATAATACATTTCTCTACGAACAATTTTAACTACGAAACCGCAAGCCTTTTCTCAATTAACATTTTTCTTTTCACAAATATATTATAGTGTTCAGTTAACAAAATTTCACTTATATTTTCTTTCTTACACTTTTGTCATTCTATAACTAAATCTTTGCTATAATTAAAAACAGTAAATTTATATATGATGTATTTTCACGCCTAGATGTGAAAAGGCCGCTGAAGCCGGCTTCATGAGAAGTTTCACTATTTAAACAATGACGCTAACCTGTTAAAGTCACTCAGATGTGAGCAATCAGCTGAGGAGATTGTGGCAATGTACTGAAAGAAAATTCAAGAAGCCGACCCGGACGCAGGGCACGCCACAGTTTCATTCGACCTCCTCTTCCAATTTTTCTTTCTTCTTTTTTTGCTCCATGCCAACCCGGACGTAGGTCACGCCACAGTTTCATTCGACCTCTTCTTCCAACGTCCTTTTCTTCATTTTCACACCAAACCACTAAAGAGGACAACACAACGACAAAATGGACATGTTAAGTACTACTCCTTTATTTGTTTTGCCTTCTCTTTCTTTCAACCTGTCACGACCTACCAAAAAGAGGAAGGAACAAAGGCTTTACATTCTGCTACTACGCAACCATGAACTCTAAACTTTTGCGGACATTTTTAATACCTACATTTCTCTACGAACAATTTTAACTACAAAACGGCACGCATTTTTTTCAATTAACATTTTTCTTTTCGCAAATATATTATATTATTGTTAACAAAATTTCACTTATATTTTCCTTCTTACACTTTTGTCATAAAGTAAACAAATCCTTACTTTAATGTAAACTTCTGTGGAACAAAAAGAGTCAACATTTTACTACTATCAGTATA
>JBBBDQ010002241.1:212500-232500 GCA_037127315.1 Ascarosepion bandense
CGCAAAATTCAAAATACGTCAGAGAAATCATTCTTTGAGCCACCCCACGTGACTGGATTGAAAATTTAAGCATAGTCTCTAACCGGTGACAGCGGTCAATCAGAGGAGGCGTTTTGCTGACACACATCTAAAATGTAACTTTCAACTTCAAGCGACCCGGACATTGTCCCCCCCTCTCTCTCACTTTTTCTCCTTGTCTATTTCAACAACTACTACTAGAACACTTTGTACGAACTCTTGATACCTTAACTTTCTCAGTGAACATTAATTTCTACAAATCTTTGTTATTCTTTCCTCTTAATAAATGTTTATTTTATTATTCCACTCTTCTACACTAATCCAAATATTCCAACAGACTACCAACCTTCTGATAAAAACTTTTCTGATGAATATTATTCTGCATAAAATCTGTAAGTTGTAGGGAGTTCGGTTAAGTCTGACACAAGGCCAATAAAAAATTAATCAGCTCCTTACAATTCAATAGAACCCAACCTGTCCTGTTATTTGACCCGTAGCTGAAGGGAAAAGAGAGATCAATACCTTTTCCAAGGGTATTTGTGCGAAAGTGAATGCAAGAGATTTCAGTGGAATTCGAACTCGGCTCTTCGATTTTTCGTTCCGAGCTGATATCCACTGCACATTCCACTTGCATTCACTTAAGCGCAAAACCCCTTGGGAAAGGTACTAATCCAGCTCTTTTCCTCCAGCTATGGGTTAAATAGGAGAGATTGGACTCTATACCCTTGGTTGACAACCAGTCTACTGCAGAAAGTAATGGCAACCTACTTCGGGAATATCTTCTGCCCAGTCAGTCATGTTTCATTTGCATGTTACTTATCTAAACTTATTTATAAATGGAACATTGTCTGTGTGTGTGTGTGTGTGTGTCAGTTACCTATAGACTTCAAAACGGCTGAACCGATTTTCTTGAAAATTTACACAGTTATACTATAAGCGTCTGCGAATGTTCTTAGCTAGGTTTTGTGTCGAGGTACCCCCGATAAATATAGAGAAAATCGGTAATAAAATAATCGGGTTATAGAAGGAATGGTCTGATTTTAATCAAATTTGATACATTCATAAACAAAGACGTAAGAAACGATATGCAGAAGTTTCAAGGTTGCAGTTAGTACAATAGTGCAGAAAATCGATAATATAAAAGGCAAGATGTTTGTGTGTGTGTGTGTGTGTGTCTGTATGTCCTTTATACAAATCCACAATTTTTATCCGATTCTCACCAAACTTCACACAAATATTCTTTAGGCTGAATCTGAGCTCCAAGAACATGGATTAGTTTTAAAATTTTCATTACAGCCGAGCAACACCGGGCTATACTGCTAGTCTAACATAATGCAAGGTTTTATTGGCACTGAAATTTGGACGTCTCATGCCTATCATATTGAAGACCTATTAATAAAATGTGAATGAACGAATCTACAAAATCGAAGTGGCTTTCTAGTTCTTTGATGAAGCGCATCTTAATATGCTTGTAATATTTGGATTGTTTGATCCTCTAAGTAATGAGAAGGAGAGTTTGATTGTTTTTAAAGATATATCAACTCATGTGTCATTTGTAATACCGAAAGCTGATTCATTTGCAAATATTTGATTACAATTAAAACTATTAATCGCTGGTTTTTAAACGGTTTCGTCTACCCAGTTTCACTCACAAAACTTGGGTCAACTCTTGGTATAATTTGCAGACATTTCAGACACCCACTTACTTTGTAAATTGACCGCAGTTAGATTTGAATCCAGATTAGATACTTAATACACATTACGAGTCGCTCACGAGAATAATTGTGCTTAGGTCGCAGTCAACGCATATTAAATGTCTTGAACTAAGCATATATATATATATATATATATATATAGATGTCCAGTCCGTAAAGGGCGAGGATAATCCAACAAGATCAACTTAATATAAAATATTAAATGTTATATCTATATAGAGCTCAATGGATGTTATCCAGAGCAATATGATATTTATAAAGGAAGACTCAACACGACATTTAAGGGACGTGTTAAGTTTTCCTTTATATATATATAGATGTTCAGTCCGTAAACGGCGAGGATAATCCAACAAGATCGACTTAATATTTTATATTAAGTATTATATTTATATAGAGAGCTCAATGGATATTATCCAGAGCAATATGATATTTATAAAGAAAAACTCAACACGTCATTTAATGACGTCATTAATAAATGACGTGTTGAGTTTTATTTTATATATATATATATATATATATATATATATATATATCGGTTGAGTTTCGATCCCGGCCAGAAGCAAGTGGATGCGTCTAGCCACACTGATGAACTGTGATACAGCGAAACAGGCTTGTATGTGGATGACTAATATATTATGCTCTCATTACGATTGCGCTTTGTAGAGAAGAACATTTTAAAAACAGTTTCCACTTCTGCGATATATGCGTGACTCTTCAGAAATGAATTGAGTTCTTTCGGTGACTGGCGTGTGTATACACTGCTTATATACAACACGTTAAAATTTCCCCTCCTTTGATTCCATGCGTCGATGGCTTAGGGAGTAGCGACTCCGACTGACACCAAATCAGTCGAGTTTCAATCCCGGCCAGAAGCAAGTGGATGTGTCTAGCCACACTGATGAGCTGCGAAACAGGCTTGTATGTGGATGACTAATATATATATATATGTCCAGTCCGTAATCCGTAAACGGCGACGATAATCCAACAAGATCAACTTGATATAAAATATTAAGTGTTTTATCTGTATAGAGAGCTCAATGGATGTTACCCGGAGCAATAAAGAAAAACTCAATTATATATTTATATATATACTCTATAATCGTATACGAATCGCAATGTTACTAATTTCTTTAGATTTTAAAACGTAATGTGTGAAAAATATTTGCATTTTTGAGAAATGACAGAGAGAGGAGAAGAGAAAGGTAGGAAAAATAAAGAGAAAATGATAGAAAGAAAAAGAAAACAGGAAATGTGTGTGTGTGTGAAAGAAAGAAAGAGAAAGAGACAGTGAGAGAGAACGAACGTCTTTGAACTAAAATAACAGCGGCTACTAAAATAAACAATTAAAACTTCTACTGAACATAAAGTGGGGAATCGGTTTTCTATTGGTATGATGCAATAAACTGATCCCCCACTAATTATTACTTCATAATATAATACATGTCTTCTCCGCTTTAGCTATGAGTCAAACAACAGTACAGATTGGGTTCTATAGCCTTGAATGGCAACCAGTCTACCGCAGAAAGCAATGGCAACCTACTGCGGGATAATCCTCTGCCGAATCAGTCATGTCCCTTTCGAGACATGATCGCCCAAAGCGTGTATCACGTATGGCACATAACTGACTAACATTCAGAACGGTGATTACATGACATCGCTGGATTTTCAAGGTTTACTAGGCTGGTTTACCGGCCAGGGCATAGAATGCCACCCGATGGAATCAACGCTCACGCGTTCATGACCAAGGCGAGCCGTCAAGTTGGAGAGAGATAGGCTCTTCCGAGTTTATTTTGTCCATGATATTCTAAGCAGGAATGAATGCCAACCGAAACATGTGGAGGGTTGGTTGGTTGTTTTGTTTTATGGCATATCAACACCTCGGCGAGTCATTTATTGCCAACTAAATTTTATTTATTTATTGCCGGTAATACCTTTTTCTTTTCAACAATTTGTTCTTGTTTTTATATAAGTTGTTGTGTCTAGTAATACTTTTTTCTTTTCGAGTATCAAGATTCATTGGGATTTGTTTTTAAGGGCAGGGCCCCCAAGTTCTACCCTTGTTATTTAACCCATAATTGGAGGAAAGAGACGGATTAATACCTTTCCCAAGGGTACCAGTGCTTAAGTGAATGCAGGGTATTCAACTGGAATTCGAACTCGGCTCACCGATTTCTCTTTCCGAGCCGATATCCACTGCACCTCAACGCATATACGTCACTAAACGCTTACAGCACCTGGTATTCCCAAGCGGTCACCCATCTAATTACTGACCAGGTTCAACGTTGCTTAACTTTGGTGATTGAGCGAGAACCGGTGTATTCAACGTGATATGGCCGTAAGCCTACATGTGGGGGGAGCTGATCAGGTGTTCAGATGTACAGGGATCCTCTGACCACACCCGGCCATCGGACTGTTGTCAATGCTGATGGTGATGCTATTTGCGAGAGAGAAGACACTGTTTGTTGGCTTCTTTCTTAGCTGATTTTTAACCAATTCCTAAAAGACTGATTAAAAAAAGAATAGTGCTTGTTCTACGGAAACAAAAAAGAAACAAAAAAAAAAAAAACTCAATTTGTGAACGATACGATATAATGGCTCAGGGAATCACGTTTCAATATTCATTTTTGTGGTAGACTCGTTTGTTAAGGTTGGAAGCATCGAAGTTTATTTAGATCACACGGTTCCATATCTTGGTTTTGGTTTATTCAGTTAGTTACTCGTAATAAAATTGATCCACGATCGGGTCACACTTGGGTCATTCGGCAGATTCGTTATTCGCTGAGCTCTGATTACTCGCTATTGCTCAACCGGATATTCGCTATAAGCTTATCAACGGTATTTATCACCTTTCCATAGTAGCGGATGCGACACTTGGTCAATTAATGAGGGAATTCTCAGCACTTAAGTTTAGCCCAAAATATCCCGTAAACCCAGCTTAATCCTGAGTCGGGCTCTTGTTATTTCACTCCAAACGAGATTCTACCGTTCGGTGGTGCCTCGATTGGGTTCCTCCTTGCTCGGAAGCAGAGAGTTGAAAAAAAATGAGAGCTTGATAACGAATGATCGTTAGAAGATCGTTAGATCGTGGTATTTGCCACCTTCCCACCAAGTCGGATTTGACACAAAGTCAATTAATGTAGGAATTCTGAGCATTTAAGCTTAGCCAAAAATATTCCGTAGACCGAATGCAATTAACAGAGCTTTTTCGGCCTCACTCTCTCAGCCGACCTCGAGTGGAATTAAATCAATAGCTAGATCTACTTCTAGGAATTTTGGGTTACTGTGTCGGACCAGGAAGTTTTTCTCGCCTGAGTCCATCTTGCACATATACAAATCATCCATCCGCCCATGCATTGAATATTTTTGTCATATCTGGGTAGGCGCCTCTGCTATTTAATTCGGGGATCTCGACCCAGAAAAGAATTTGCAGTGTAATCAATCCCGAACTGACAGCTCGATTCCAGCCACTTTCTCACCGACGGGATGTGGCTTCCCTCTGTCTCACCGACGGGATGTGGCTTCCCTCTGTCTCACCGACGGGATGTGGCTTCCCTCTGTCTCACCGACGAGATGTGGCTTCCCTCTGTCTCACCGACGGGATGTGGCTTCCCTCTGTCTCACCGACGAGATGTGGCTTCCCTCTGTCTCACCGACGGGATGTGGCTTCCCTCTGTCTCTTCTACAAATATTTTCATGGCTTCTTTTCCGATGAGCTTAGCTCCCTGATGCCTCCTCCACAAGAATTTACTCGAGCAACCAGACTGGCAACAAAACAACCAAATGCAGCCGCCAATTTTACTCTAGTAGCTTCTTTTCTCGCACTGTGGAACTTCCTTCCGTATACTTGCTTCTCGAATAGCTATAATCTCCAAGAGTTTAAATGCGACGTCAATTGCCATCTCTCATCACCTTGTCTCCCATTTTTCTCTTATCCTTCCCCACCAAAACCTCTTGAATCTTGGTTTCCTCTTTTTCTCACTCTACTCTCATGCAACTTTCTTCACATCAGTATTCCCATCCTTCTCTTGCCCATTCTCTGACACCCCCAGTAACCGGTTCCTCATCTGTTCATCTTTCTCTTCGCTCTCCTTCTATGTAATCATTCACTCTCCTCTTATGTAGCCCCCCTGCACCCTAGTGTCAATACTGCCTTACATGAAGTGAAACGACTAACAAAAAAAAAATACAAATCTCTGAAGACTACTTTTCGGCAGAGCCTTGTTTGGGTTCCTCTCTGCTCGGAAACAGTGAGCTGAACAAGAGAGAGAGAGAGAGAGAGAGAGAGATTGATAACGAATGGTCGCTATAAGCTCAGCGATGGTATTTACAACCTTCCCACCAAGGCGGATGTGGCTCAAGGTCAATTAATGTGGGAGTTCTAAGCCCCCTTAAGCTCAGCTAAAATTACCCCGAAGACCCAGCTTAAAACTGAGTCGGCTCTTGATTTTTCATCCCAAACGATACTCTGCTCTTCGGAAAAGACTTGTTTGGGTCTCTCTCTATGCGGAAGCAGAGAGATGAACAAGAGAGAGATTGATAACGATTGATCGCTATAAGCTCAACACACATCCTACTGCTTGGGAATACCAGATGCTGTAAGCGTTTAGTGACGGATGGGCGTTGTGGTGTAGTGGATATCGGCTCGGGAAGAGAAATCACTGAGCCGAGTTCGAATTCCAGTTGAATACTCTGCATTCACTTAAGCACTGGTACCCTTGGGAAAGGTATTAATCCGTCCCCTCCCTCCAGTTTTGGGTTAAATAACAAGGGTAGAACTTGGGGACCCTGCACTTAAAGAAACAAATCCCAATTAATCTTGATACTCGAAAAGAAAAATGTTGTAAAAATAAAATAACCTTACTCAAAATCGTTGGTTGTGACCTTAAATGATCCCATAGGATTGATAGGTCATTAAACCTCGAAACAAACAAACAAACAAACAAACAACACACATCCCCAAGACTTCTGTCTGATGTTTTTATGTTTATTAAATGGCCATCTGATCACCTGTTGAATAATCCATTTTTCATGAATTATTCTTTTTCTGATGATCAGTGTTCAAACACACGCGTTGCCTTTTAGTCTTCTTCATGACAATTTTATAGAAAACGCGAAGAAAAGAATTGTGTACATTTCCCAGTGGTCCTAAGTCTACACTTAAGAAAGAATACAAAGAATAAATAAGGGAAACCCCGATTAATTTAAATACAAGGTTAGATGAACACAAAAGAGATCTTTTACAAAACAATACAAGGTTAGATGAACGCAAAAGAGATCTTTTACAAAACAATACAAGGTTAGATTTGAGTGTTAGATTCTCCAAGCATCGATATACAGCATATTATTCGAACATTGGGAAAATACATTAAAATAGTCAGGGCTTATCATCTGAATTCAACAAGAGTTGTTTGAAAGGATTGAATTAAAAACAGCAATGACGTATTTTTACGCCTAGATGTGAAAAGCTTCGCTGGAGCCGGTATCATGAGAAGTTTAACTATTTAAACCACGACGCTAACATGTCAAAAGTCAGTCGACATGGGAGCAGTTAGTTGATGACCTCGTGCCAATGTAACGAAAGAAAATTCAAGAAGCCGACCCGGACGCAGAGCACGTCACAGTTTCATTCGACCTCGTCTTCCAGTTCTCTTTTCTTTTTTACTCCACACCGGGAACAAATAGAAAAGTACAACTTCTTTATTTATTTTGCCTTCTCTTTCTCTCAACCTGTCGTGACCTACTAAAAGAGGAAGGAACAAAGACTTTAAATTCCGCTACTACACAACCATGAACTTAAAACTTCCGAGGACATTTTAAATACCTACATTACTACCACGAATATTTTCTATAACTCTTGATACCCTAAACTCTCTAATTGCGCATTGTCCTCTACAACTTGTGTTAATATTTCCTTTTAATAAATTTCTATTTTAACATTCAAAATGTATATTTTATTATTCCACTCTTCTACACTAATCCACATATTCCAACCAACCTTCTGATGAAAACCTGATGATAATTCAATATAAATCCTGTAAGTTTGGTTAAGTAAGACACAAGGCTGAACCAAGAAACATTAACCAGCTCCCTTCACTTCACTTCTTCACCATTACAAAAATTCACAATGACGTGTGAAATCCTGGTTTTCCCAAATAGAAAAAGGACTGACCATCTGCTTAAAGAAAAAGGGAGAATTCGCAAGTAGGTGTTAAAACGATTTTTGACCAATTGGAGCGACTTACAAGACTTGAGGACTTAGCGAAGAAGTGCAAAAATCTGAATACTTTAAAATTCTCCCCCCCCCCGGTCAGCTGCAAGACAGAGAGTTAGATGGGAGCCGCAAGTCAAAACATCTAAAATGTACCTTCAACTTCAAGCAACTCCGACATTATCCTCTTTCTCTTTCTCCGTATCTCTTTCAACAATTACGAACATTTTGTACGAACTCTTGATACCCTAAACTTTCTAATTGAACATTAATTTCTACGAATTCATGTTATTTCTTCTTTTAATAAATCTCTATTTTTAAAATGAAAAATGTATATTTTATTCTTAGATTATTCCACACAATTCCACATATTCCAACCTGCCGACAACCAACTTCTGATAATTCTGATGATGATCATAATTCTGCATAAACCCTGTAAGCTGTGGAGAGTTCGGTTAAGTATGACACAAGGCCGAATCAAAGAAAAATTAACCATCTCCCCAACGCTACACCTCTTTCTCTTTTTACCATGAATTATCTCAGTCTTTTCATATCTATCGCTAGTTCTGGATTTGACATCAAACTACATCCGGCAGTAAGGCATCTGATCGAGAGATTGGAGTTTTCAGGAGCGTGGAACCAAATCTTCATGTTGTTCTCAGGTACACCCTCACCCGTAGAGTTCCAACTATCGGGAAAGATTTATAGTAGAATTACCAACCATACATTTTATAGCAAATGAAAAATAATACATTTTATGTGTATTTGAAACCGTAAAATTACGTTCAAAGTATTTAGATTTCGTTATTAAATAACACATAGAGATTATTATACCGCCCCCCCAAAATCAACAAACATGGAGGAACTGTTTCATGTCATTAATGAATATAATAACCAACAATATCCTCAACCAAACTGTATTTCAAAATATTACTTCAGCAAAATTACAGCATAAAACATATATATCACCGTCTCTAACAATTCTGTCCACACAAACATATATCTGCACACAAAGCTGAGTATCATCTACCATGTATTCAATTGCGAAAGCAGAATAACATATCATATTTTTATTCCTTCAAAGCTCGCAATAACATTAAATTTCTGCATTAAATGACTCATAAAGGAGTTAATGTGCCGTTGAACAAACAAATCAATGAATCAGATCTATCTCAGGTGTCTATCTCTCTCGCATATTTACATATAAAATCTCAATAGCAATATTTAAAAGTTACACACAGTGTGAAAAATGCTGATTCTTTGTCCTTTCCAACTGTTTACAATTCTTTAAAAGTTGCAGGTATATCTCTGTAAGTTTGATACAATCAGCGAGACTCACGACACAGCCGCAATTGTCTGCAATTGTTTAACGTGCTATTTCATTGCAGTGAGTTACATTTGATAGCGGACTGGCAGACCCCATTTCCTATTTAGATTACCTAATACGCCAAACAAAGACTGCAACAACTAAATGGCTCTTTTGAAATTAAAAAATTCTTTAGCGTTTAGTAGCAAGTCGCACCAATATGGCGATTAGAACGCATAAGGCCTTTAGCGTAAATCTGAACGATTAAAACAAACCAGTTTATAAATACCTAGGCATTTAATATATGTGGTCATTTGGACATAAACAATCCTATATGCCTCCGTTTAAATATTCACTCTTCTTTTTTTTTTATTTTCTGCAGATATGTACGCGTATTTAAGCAACAATAAAAAGAGAATCATTTTACATGAGTCTGCCGATCTCAAATGCAAATACATTTGTACATACATATCAGTCTGTTTTCTCTCACTCAAATGTATGTCTGCACGCATGCCTGGACAATCAGCACAAAAAATACGCCTTGATGTCCCCTGTCTCACCACGCATGCGCGTATACCAATGACAAAAAAACGTATGTTTTTCAGCAAAAGAAAACAGCTATGTATTTTTCAAAGAAAAAAAAAACTTTTTAAAGAAAGAAAAAGAGGGATAAAAAGAATTATAGTAAAAAAAAAACGAAAAAAAAAAAACGAAATGAATAGTATTTTGGTGAAGAATGTTGACCGAAAATCTTATAAGTTCTTTACCCTCTAGTTTTCTATATAATAAGTGTAAACATCTTTTTGGGAGACTCAATGACGTCATATGGATTGGGCGTGGCTGGAGAGCAGGGTCGGGATGGAGTGGACTGGAAGAAGCAGATCGAATGAGTGTTTACTTCTTGCCCACTGTCTGCAGGTTTACCTGTCTGTCTGTTAGATTTTATTTTACTGTGTTACCTCATTCTTTTCTATATTACCTCTCTTCTCGTCGATTTTTTTACAGACCATTGTCTCGAATCTTTTTTCACCTTATTTTGACTGAATCTCGACCCATGTACATCTATCTATCTATCTATCTATCTATCTATCTATCTATCTATCTATCTATCTATCTATCTATTTAGTCTGTTCATATCTATCTATCTATCTATCTATCTATCTATCTATCTATCTATCTCAATCTGTTCTATCTATCTATCTATCTATCTATCTATCTATCTATCTATCTATCTCAGTATTTGTTTGTTTGTTTCTTTCTTTTTCTATCTATCTATCTATCTATCTATCTATCTATCTATCTCAGTATTTGTTTGTTTGTTTCTTTCTTTTTTCTATCTATCTATCTATCTATCTATCTATCTATCTATCTATCTCAGTATTTATTTGTTTGTTTCTTTCTTTTTCTATCTATCTATCTATCTATCTATCTATCTATCTATCTATCTCAGTATTTGTTTGTTTGTTTCTTTCTTTTTCTATCTATCTATCTATCTATCTATCTATCTATCTCAGTATTTGTTTGTTTGTTTCTTTCTTTTCTATCTATCTATCTATCTATCTATCTATCTATCTATCTATCTATCTCAGTCTGTTCATATCTATCTATCTATCTATCTATCTCTAAGTATTTGTTTGTTTCTTTTCTTTTTTCTATCTATCTATCTATCTATCTATCTATCTATCTATCTATCTCCGTCTGTTCATATCTATCTATCTATCTATCTATCTCAGTATTTGTTTGTTTCTTTCTTTCTATCTATCTATCTATCTATCTATCTATCTATCTATCTATCTATCTATCTATCTCCGTCTGTTCACTTATCTATCTATCTATCTATCTATCTCAGTATTTGTTTGTTTCTTTCTTTTTTTCTATCTATCTATCTATCTATCTATCTATCTATCTATCTATCTATCTATCTATCTCCGTCTATTTCTATCTATCTATCTATCTATCTATCTCAGTATTTGTTTGTTTCTTTCTTTTTCTATCTATCTATCTATCTATCTATCTATCTATCTCAGTCTGTTCATATCTATCTATCTATCTATCTATCTCAGTATTTGTTTGTTTCTTTCTTTCTATCTATCTATCTATCTATCTATCTATCTATCTATCTATCTATCTCGAATCTCTGTTCTATCTATCTATCTATCTATCTATCTCAGTATTTGTTTGTTTCTTTCTTTTTTCTATCTATCTATCTATCTATCTATCTATCTATCTCAGTCTGTTCATATCTATCTATCTATCTATCTATCTCAGTATTTGTTTGTTTCTTTCTTTTTCTATCTATCTATCTATCTATCTATCTATCTATCTCAGTCAGGTTTCTATCTATCTATCTATCTATCTATCTATCTATCTATCTATCTATCTATTTACCCCCTTTCTTATATTCATTTCTCTATTATTTCTCTCTTTATTACTTTGCTGCTTTTAGTCACGGTTTTCAATATATTTTCTCCAAATTATTTTTTATTTTTTCATACATTTGCAAATATATCAAGAACAATCGGGATTACGACTATATCAGGCTAAAACACCGGTTTTCGTGTGACCAACAAGGTTAAAACACCGGTTTTCGTGTGACCAACAAGGTTAAAACTTGATTCGTACCTGGAAGGGTAATTGGGAATATCAGGTACAGTAAGCATAAGTGTGCGGGTGGTGTAATGATAATGCCATGGAATTGTCAATTGGAGATCCGTGTTTCAATTTCCGTTAGGTTCCTTATATTCACTTACGCTCAAATACCCCCAGGAAAGAAATCCACCTATTCTTCTCCCACCTATGAGTTAATTAGTAAGACTTGTATTACTAAATCATTATTATATAAAAAAGAATTCAACAATCGAAAAATATTTTCTGCTTTTAAATAACCTGCAAAGGGTAGATAAGCCGTAAAAAACGAATCAATGAATCGATCGATGCGATCGCATTGCCCTCACAGCTGAATAGCCTCACTCCGCAATTTAATCTTTCCAGCTATTCAGGATCTTTTTAGACCCCTCACCAAATAATAATAATAATAATAATAATAATAATAACCATTCTATGGGATTACGCCATCTACACAGACAGAAAAATTGAAGTAAACAGGCCAGACATTATTGTTAAAAACCAGAAGGAAAAAACTTGTCTATTAATTGATATGGCTTGTCCAGCGGATTGTAACATAGCAATCAAGGAATTTGAAAAACTGTCAAAATATAAAGACCTGGAAATTGAAATAGAAAAAATGTGGAAATTGAAAACAAGAGTTGTGCTAGTGATAGTAGGTGCATTTGGAATGATAAAAAATGGAACAAAACAACACATTGAAAGAATCCCTGGAAATCCCAGCTTAAGAGATATACAAAAAATTGTCTTATTAAGTACAGCCCACACACGAAGGAAAACTTTATCTATGTAATGCTAGGGATGATAGGGAAGATAGAAAAAGATGAAATGGAGCCATAACAAAACGCCACGACCTGCCTTAGGTCTCCCCGCAGACTTGGTTGGTAGTGCGACCAAAGAAGAAATCGAAATATGATGAAAAATGACATAATAATAATAAATAAATAAACAAAAAACCTGCGGTTCAAATGCAGAAAGATATAAGAATATCCTTACCTGTCCCTGTGCAAATAATACTTAAAGTTGTTCACGCAATTCAGTGTTTAAACTGATTTCGTTGAAATAAAGCTCCAGGTGATATTTTAGATTTTATATAAACGTTCAGCAAATCACCTGACAGAGAAAAGAAATCCTTGAACAACAACAGCAATAACACTAGTTTTCACGGCTCAGGTATGTTTTTATGCTCAACAGATTCTCCTGTGATCAGTTTTCACTCGAAGAAATCCCGTATATCGCCCACATACATGAGCTCTTTAGCTTTTTTGCTGCGGAAAACGGATATATCCGCTCAAAATGTTATTACTGTTAATTGCGGAAAATGGGTTTACTCCACGGTAACGCCTCCTCCTTATGAGTAAGAAGTGGAGATCATTTTGTTTTTTGGTGGATAATTAACATAATTACGTGAATGATGACCAAGTTTAATTAAAAGGGTTAAAGTTTCTTCAATCGTAAGATTAGGAGTGCCTTATTGAAATTTTGGGTTGGTTATTGGAGGCCACAACCTGAACAACATAAGATATGCGGACGATACAGTGCTGATTGCGGACACGGAAAGGAAACTACAAGACCTCATACAGAAAGTAGCAGTGGAGAGTGACAAGAAGGGACTACAAATAAACTTTAAGAAAACTGAGTGCATGGTCATCAGCAAAAGATACAACCCAAAATGCCAAATACAGGTGGGGGATAACAGAATCAAACAAGTACAAGAATTTAAGTACCTAGGAAGTGTTCTGACAGGAGATGGAAAGTGCGACACGGAGATCCGAAGGCGAATTGGCATGGCAAAGGACGCGTTCCAGAAGATGAGCAAAATACTAACACACAGGAAAATCTCAATAGAAACGAAGAAAAGAGTGCTAGACTGCTACGTGATGTCAGTTCTTCAATACGGCAGTGAATGCTGGACAATATCATCGAAAATGAGGACAAAACTGGAAGCGGCCGAAATGTGGTTCTACAGAAGGATGCTACGGATATCGTGGACTGAGCATACAAGTAACGACGAGGTGTTAGGAAGAATGGCAACAAAAAGGAAATTGATGCTAAGCATCAGGAAGAGACAACTGAAGTTCCTGGGACATGCAATGAGGAAGGAGAGCCTGGAGAACCTGATACTGACTGGACAGATAGAAGGAAGGAGAGACAGAGGAAGGCAGCGGATAACATATTTGCAGGGACTGATCAGGTGGATGACGGAACGGGGCTTGCCAGGAGCAACAGGAGCAAACATACTAAGAGCCACAAAGGACAGGGAGACGTGGAGAGCCATGATCGCCTACGTCCTGAAGGGACAGGGCACATAGAAGAAGAAGTTAGGAGAAGAGACGGATTATATTATATTATTATATAATTAGTAATTATTGGGGGATCATTTTATTACTTCATAACAATAGAAAACCGATGTCCCAATTTATGTCCAGTAGAAGCATCAATTAAATTTTTCATCTATTATATTCAGTCAGCCAGTAAGTTAAGTGCTATACGTGATACACGCATAGGCGATCATGTCACTTTCAAAACGCGGCCGACCGGACAAAACTTTTTCCTGCAGTAAGATGGCATTATTTTCTGCGGTAGACTGGTTGCCAACCAAGGTTGTAGAACTCAATCTATCCTGCTATTCAGCCCCTAGCTGGAAGTAAAAGAGATGGATTAATACCTTTGCCAAGCGTATTTGTGCGTAATTAAATGCAACCAATTTCGCTGGAATTTTTATTTCTCTTTCCGAGGCGATAACCATTGCACCACAAAGCACATAGTAAATTAGGAGTTTCTTAATGCAATTCTTGGCTGGTTGATTTGTTTAATGACATATTAACTCCTTAAAGGTCATGTAATACCGAAATTTACTCTTTTGAGGAGCTTTGAATTAATAAGAAATATATGTTATTCTACTTTCACAATTGAATACATGGTAGATGATACTCAGCTTTACATGTTTGTGTAGTGTTTTATGGTGTAGTTTTTTAAAGTTATATTTTTGAATCCAGTTTGATTCAAGAAAGTGTAGTATATCATACGGATCAGTATCATGAGGGAGTTAATTCATGTTGGTTGTTTTTGTTTAGCGGCATATCAACACTTATATGGGTTATTTAATGCCGAAATTAAATAATTTGAACGCACTTTTATGGCTTTAACGAAATATATTTTGAACGCAATTGCATGCCTTCAACTTTAGATAAAATTTATTGTTGACCATTTTTAGTATTTGTCTATATTTCTGAGATGAGGTAGTATTTACAGTGTTTACATTACTCGAACTATTGTCCTCATCTTCGTTGCCATTTGTACTATGTTTCGGCCGTTGTACGCTCCAGCCTTTTTCAGGTGCTAGGAATCTCGAACCAAACTCTTTATTACAATCACTGGGGTGTATCATCCTCATTCCTTGCGTAAAGCCTTGAGTTATCTCCCTCTAACCCTGCAAGTTATTTGTTTACCCCTGCTGTATGGTATTGAACTCACAACTTAAGGACACATGACCCAGTGGCTATATACGTTGGTTAGTTCCTGTGACTTGACCCAAGGAGTTGTGAGTTCAATACTAGGCTACAAGATCGGCTTCAATTTTTATTTTCTTTCTTTAGGCGGGAGTGGGTACTGTTGGGTAGAAATTCTGGATTGTATTTTTCTTTGAGTATGTAAGTGAAATGGAAGTTATGTGCGGAGCCTATGTGCAGTTGACGAAGTTTTTAATTTAGTCTTGGGTTTCGGGAATGTTCACGTCCGGCCAGTGGTTGGAATTTTTGTAACGTGAATTAGAAGATCTGGTTTTAAAAATATTATAAAAATATTTACAAATCTCTGTGTAGATATATTAAATGAAAGATACGCTTAAATTGCAGTTGACTCTGTAGATAATAAACTTTTAAAGTAACACACACACACACACACACACACACACACACACACACACACACACACACATATATGTATATATATAGTGTTAAATTGTAATGGCGCTGTTTTTGTCAGGCATTTTAGGCAAGCAGATTGTTTGTCATAAAATGGTCGATATTAAGATAAGTACTACTTCTACCGGATGTGCCTTTTTGTGGTGCAGTGGATAAAGACTCGGAACACGAAATCGGAGTGCCGAGTTCGAATTCCAGTTGAATTCCTTGCATTCATTTACATACAAATACCCTTTGTATTAATCCGTCTTTTCCCTTCAGTTATGGGTTATATAATAGGACATACTGGGTTCAATTGCCTTGGCTGGCAACCAGTCTACCGCAGAAAGTAATGGCAAGCTACTGCGGAATAATCTTCTGCCCAGTCAGTCATGTCTTTTTCCAGACATGAAAGCCTAAAGCGTGTCTCACGTATGGAACTTAACTGACTGAATATAATAGTTGGAAACATGATTAAAGCTTCTACTGGGCATAAAGTGGGGGGTCTGTTTTCTTTTGTTATAAAGTAATAAACTGATCCCCCACTAATTACTACTTAATAATATAATACATATCTTCTCCCTCTAGCTATGTGTCAAATAACAGGACAGACTGTGTTCTATAGCCTTGACTGGCGACCAGTCTACTGCAGAAAGCAATAGCAATCTACTGCGGGATAATCTTCTGCCCAGTCAGTTATGTCTTTTTCGAGACATGATCGCCCAAAGCGTGGATCTGAAAATGCATCTGGTCTGGGAAATATTCCAGTATAAACAGTCAGTCAGTCAAATGAAGAGACGGATTAATATATTTCCCAAGAGTATTTGCCCCTATGAGAATAAAACTATTTCAACTGGAAATCGAACTCGGCTCTCCGATTTCTCGTACTGAGCCGATATTCACTGCACTACAATGCACATCCCTTTTTTATACGTAATCTCTATTTTTTGGCTACCGAAATCAGCGTGGCAAACCAATTTTAATTTCCGCTAAATTCCACACTTCCTTTGTTCATTTGAGTTTTTCTAAAATTGCCATGTTTCATTTTTTGATAAACTTAATTTTGTTTAAAAAAACATTTTCTTACTTAAATTCTAAATGTTTGACTCTTTAAAAGGTTTTCCGAACACCTCTTTTATTAAGACCACCCCGTTTATTGTATATTGATAAAACGTCCAATCTTTACGTTAAGACCCCCGACCCAACTTGTATTAGGCATCTGTGTGTACTTTTGAAGTCTATGATTCTGGATACAATTCTCGTTTAATGCTCCTTGTTTGCGACTAAAATAAACTTACATTCTGCTTGAAGCATTTCAGAATATCCATTCATCATTGGCCTTGAATTATTCAATACGTTTAGACAGAAGTCTCTGTCTTTAGGAGTCATTTTTACAGTTAGTGTCCACCTATAATTTTAAATAAAAGCAAAATGAGAAAACCTCTCTGCGAAGAATTGAATAATAAATCGACAAAAATTGTTGTATCGTAACATTAGTAATAATAAACAAAAGAATAACATTAGTAATAATAAACATTAGTAATAATAAACAAAAGAATAACATTAGTAATAATAAAGAAAAGAATAACATTAGTAATAATAAACAAGAGAATAACATTAGTAATAATAAAGAAAAGAATAACATTAGTAATAATAAAGAAAATAATAACATTAGTAATAATAAACAAAAGAATAACATTAGTAATAATAAAGAAAGGAATAACATTAGTAATAATAAAGAAAAGAATAACATTAGTAATAATAAACAAGAGAATAACATTAGTAATAATAAACAAGAGAATAACATTAGTAATAATTAAAGAAAAGAATAACATTAGTACTAATAAAGAAAAGAATAACATTAGTACTAATAAAGAAAAGAATAACATTAGTAATAATAAAGAAAAGAATAACATTAGTACTAATAAAGAAAAGAATAACATTAGTAATAATAAAGAAAAGAATAACATTAGTAATAATAAACAAAAGAATAACATTAGTAATAATAAAGAAAAGAATAACATTAGTAATAATAAAGAAAAGAATAACATTAGTAATAATAAACAAGAGAATAACATTAGTAATAATAAACAAGAGAATAACATTAGTAATAATAAAGAAAAGAATAACATTAGTACTAATAAAGAAAAGAATAACATTAGTAATAATAAAGAAAAGAATAACATTAGTAATGATAAACAAAAGAAAAATTCATTCGGAGGAGCCAGAGCTGTCGTTGGTTGAAATTTATAAAATCTTTACAATAAAAATAATAATTTTTCATGATAATAGGTTTCTCAAGTCCACTGTTGCTTGTTTTTCGTCACATTGGTGAGGGTTCCTTTCTAGCCTTTTGTTTGGAATTGTATCGAAAGGCAACATCTTTGTGATGTCCTTATTTTCTCTACGTGCTATGCAGTTTAGTTGTTGCTACTTTTGAAAGTCCTCTAGTATTACGGTGTTTATTATTTATTAAATTTCATTGATTGTGATTGTGTAATGCCAGTCCACTAGGTTCGAACAAGGATAGTCCTTTCTAAGATCTACAGTCTATATTCACTCGGAGCCATTTATAATCATTAATCTGAGAAAGCCTTTTACTTTTTTTTGTTTTTTTTTAGTTTCTAATAGATTCACCACAAGCAAAGCAGGACCACAGTTGTTGGGGGGTGGAGTGAGAGAAAAGGAGGAAAAAGACAAAAAAAATCGAGCTTCAAAGTTCAAATAATGTCAAAGAAAGGATAGGAGAAAAATAGGAATCAAGGAGATGGATGATGGCAATTGACGTTGAATTTAAATGTTTGGAGATTGTAGCTATCAGGTAAGCAAGTATACGGAAGGGAGTTCTATAGGTGGGAAGTGCAAGAAAAGAAGATGATAGGTCAATAGAATGTAGACGCAAATTCTACTTCATCAGTTTCTTTTCTCGCATTTCCCACCTGTGGAATTCCCTTCTGTTTACTTGCTTCCCTGACAGCTACAATCTCCAAGAATTTAAATGTAAAGTCAATAGTAATCTCCTATTTCACTAACCTGCACCCTTTCTCTCATGCTCCTTTCTCCGTCCACTCCACTCTCATCAGTATTCTCATCCTTCTCTTACCCACTTCCTGACACCCCCTATAACCTGTCACTATTTTCATAACTTTCCTCCTATGTAAGTATGCAGTAAAATGCCTTGCTTGGGGCAATATGATTATAAAAAATAGATAGATAGATAGATAGATAGATAGATATGAACAGACTGAGATAGATAGATAGATAGATAGATAGATAGATAGATAGATAGATAGATAGATAGATAGATATGAACAGACTGGGATAGATAGATAGATAGATAGATAGATAGATAATGAACAGACGGGATAGGGATAGATAGATAGATAGATAGATAGATAGATAGATAGATAGATAGATAGATAGATAGATAGATAGATAGATATGAACAGACTGAGATAGATAGATAGATAGATAGATAGATAGATAGATAGATAGATAGATAGATAGATAGATAGAACAGACTGGGATAGATAGATAGATAGATAGATAGATAGATAGATAGATAGATAGATAGATAGATATGAACAGACTGGGATAGATAGATAGATAGATAGATAGATAGATAGATAGATATGAACAGACTGGGATAGATAGATAGATAGATAGATAGATAGATAGATAGATATGAACAGACTGGGATAGATAGATAGATAGATAGATAGATAGATAGATAGATAGATAGATAGATAGATATGAACAGACTGAGATAGATAGATAGATAGATAGATAGATAGATAGATAGATAGAAACAGATGATGATAGATAGATAGATAGATAGATAGATAGATAGATAGATAGATAGATAGATAGATAGAAACAGACTGTGATAGATAGATAGATAGATAGATAGATAGATAGATAGAAACAGACTGTGATAGAAAGATAGATAGATAGATAGATAGAAACAGACTGTGATAGATAGATAGATAGATAGATAGATAGATAGATAGATAGATAGATAGATATGAACAGACTGAGATAGATAGATAGATAGATAGATATATAGATAGATAGATAGATATGAACAGACTTAGATAGATAGATAGATAGATAGATAGAGAGATAGATAGATAGATAGATAGATAGATAAATATGAACAGACTGGGATAGATAGATAGATAGATAGATAGATAGATATGAACAGACTGGGATAGATAGATAGA
>JBBBDQ010002241.1:240000-280152 GCA_037127315.1 Ascarosepion bandense
TACTTGCTTCCCCGACAGCTACAATCTTCAAGAATTTAAATGTAAAGTCAACAGTCATCTCCTATCCCACTAACCTGCATCCTCTCTCTCTTTCTCTCTCTCTCTCTCTCTCATGCTCCTTTCCCCGTCCACTCCACTCTTATCAGTATACTAAAAAAAAAAAAAAAAATGTAACAGTAAGTTATATGTTGATAGTTTTTTTCTTGCATTTCTCCTTTGGGGAGCTCTCTTACGGCCTCTTGCTTCTAGTCAAATTTAATCTAAACATTTTAAGTGCCATATCAATATAATTTACAATTGGAATGACTAGATGTGACCGTAAGTTCTATGCTGACAATTTCTTCTGCCATATTTCTCGTTTGTGGAACTCGCTTCCCTCCGGTTTCTTGCTTACCAGTCAAATTCGATCTTCAACAATTTAAATACAATGTCAGTTATTATCTGCTGTCTTTTTAATCCCTGTTTCTTTTTAAGGTTTTTTTTTCTCATATTTACTATCAGTAACTTCTTAGTGGCTTTATTGCCTTGCTTGGGATGAAACTTTAACAATTGAGCAGACAGACTGAAAACAAATCTTTCTAAGTTGTAAATTCTTTTCGAAATATGTTGTAGAACATGAAAGTAAACAAACCTTTGCACTTTTCCTCGGGTAAAATAAGCCGACGGCACGTGAACTTTCCAGTGAAACACAGAGTTTGAGTTTGAGTCTGAGTTTGACTTTTGTTTAACGGCATATCAACACCTCTGTGGGTTATTTAATGCCAAAATAGTGGGGTTTTAATGCATTTTTTTTGTTCCGTCATAGTAAGAAGGTTGATTTATTCAGATTTTAATGAATTTTTTTTGTTTTTATTCTTTTTTTTTATTTTAGTAAACTAAAAATGTCTTCTAGTTTTGTATTCAAAAATGTTTGGCTAAGAATAATTTTTTTTCTTCAAAAATGTATTGTTGGTGATATTTTTCCTTCAAAAATGTATATTGTTCTATAAAAGTCTATTTTTATGGACATATTTCTATAAAAGTTTATTTTTATACTTTCATAGTGTTTTGACCCCAGTTTGGGGGTTAACTATTTGCCCATAGCTGGGACCCTAACAGGTGCTACCACTCCAGGTCAGGGTGGACCTGTGAACAACAGCAATTAAGAAGTGGTTCCATGCTCCTCACAACCTCCCAATCAGAGGTATTGTCGCCGGATGCAGTTTACCGTAATGCCCAGGACCAGAGATACACAGGAAATTTTACTAAACTCTGCTTATTCGAGATTGATACGTTCCCAAGTTTCCGTGAGAGAAGTAATGGATTTCATGGTATGATTTGATTTGAGCTGGAAATCGAACTATCAATTGTCTTATGGACGGCAGGACTAATATTAGTTTGCCAATGTAGAAGAGAAACACGTGGTAATCCGCCGCCAGCCATGCGTATATTATTATCTAATCGTCTGCGGTGAAATCTGTTCTGGTAAATACTTTCGGTCCAGTTAATAAACAATGGAGAATTTCGTTACTCGGAGAATGAAAGTCGATTTGGCACAAGCAAAGGAAATCTATCTATCTATCTATCTATCTTTGTTTATATCTATCTATCTATCTTTGTTTATATCTATCTATCTATCTTTGTTTATATCTATCTATCTATCTATCTATCTATCTATCTATCTATCTATCTATCTATCTATCTTCAAATCTGGCTAGCTAATTCTATTAGTAGAGTGTTCATCTGCCTCTCTGCTTTCGCCTCCTCATTTCTTTATCTACCTCCCATTTAATTCCTCTTGCAGTTTTATAGATAACTCGCCATTTTCTGAAATAATAATAATAATGATGATGAGAGTGAAAAATATCTACATAAACAATGAAAGAAATAGTGCATAAAGAGTACTATAGACTGCTACGACTGATATTAAAAAGTGAATTGAATGCTCAGAACAGAATTATGGCCATTAATAACCTTGCCATCCCAGTGGTCAAATATAGTTTCAACATCTTGAACTATAAATCTGACGAATGGATTCTAAAACAAGCTTCTTTCTAAGCATAAGATGCATCATCCAAAGAGTGTCTATACATACCCCGTAAAGAAGGTGGAAGAGGTCTTATTCAGCTAGAATTGTCATACAAGACAACAACTATTGGCTTACTAATATACATAGAAACAACAAAGGACTGGATGATAAAATTAGTCAAACAACAAGAAAATAGAAAGAAAAATATTCAATAATAAAAGACGGCAGTAAATACAAACAAGATTTACAGTTAGTAGATTCTGTAGAAAAGCAAAACAGAAGCGAAGAACCAACTATTGCGGCAAAAATATGAAAATGAAAGCCAAGGATAGAGCTCTTGAACAAATAAAACAACGCTGGCAAGACAAACCTCTGCATGGCCAATATCCAGAACGTGCCAATAAACCCAATGTGAATAAAGTTAATACTGATCAATGGTTACGTGCATCTGGATTAAAATCTGAGACTGAAGGCTTTATTCTTGCAGCGCAAGACCAAAGTGTTTTCACGAGGAACTTTCAGGCAAATATTATACATAATAATGTGGATCCAAAATGCAGGTTCTGTGATAAATAGCAAGGAAAAATAGACCATCTAATCTCAGGATGTTCTGTACTTGCCCCAAATGAATATAAAACTCGTCACGATAGAGTTGGGCAATATTTACATTGGACAATGTGCAAACACTATGGAAAATATGTAAACAAACAGTGGTATGAAAATCACCCAGCACCGGTTACAGAAATAGAAGATGTCACCATTCTATGGGATTACACCATCTACACAGTCAGAAAAATTGAAGCAAATAGGCCGGACATTATTGTTAAAAACCAGAAAGAAAATACTTGCCTATTAATTGATATGGCTTGTCCAGCGGATTGTAACATAGCAACCAAGGAATTTGAAAAACTGTCAAAATATAAAGACCTGGAAATTGAAATAGAAAAAAATGTGGAAATTGAAAACAAGAATCGTGCCAGTGATAGTAGGTGCACTTGGAATGATAAAAAATGGAACAGAACAAAACATTGAAATAATCCCTGGAAACCCCAGCTTAAGAGATATACAAAAAAATGTCTTGTTAAGTACAGCTCAGACACTAAGGAGAACTTTGTCTATGTAACGCTACGGATGTTATGGGAGATATGAAAAAAACATGAAATGGAGCTATGATGACACACCACGACCTGCCTTAGGTCTTCCCGCAGACTTGGTAGGTAGTGCGACCATAGCAGAAATCGAAATATGATGAAAAATGACAAAATAATAATAATAATAATAATAATAATAATAATAATATAAAAGATATCACCCGTAATCATCAATTTCATCAAACAGTGCATGTCGATATGGAAAACAACCCTTTACCTCAATCATATAAATGGAACCTATAAGTCTGGTGAAATAAACATCAAAAGAGGTATATTTCAAGGTGACTCTTTGTCTCCCTTACTATTCTGCATATCATTAATAGCACTAACCAGTCAACTTAATATGACAGAATGTGGTTATAAAATAGACCAAAATAAAATAAGCCATCTATTTTACATGGATGACTTAAAGTTATATGCTAAGAATGATAATGAGCAGGAAGGTTTTCTGCAAACTGTAAAATGCTTCAGCGAAGACATTGGAATGAAATTTAATTTGAATAAATGTGCTAAAGCTACAGTTTTACGTGGATCAATACAAGAAACATCCTCAATTAGCTTAGACCCTGCTGTAACAATAAAAGAATTGAAACCAGAAGAAGCTTATAAATACCTAGGTGTAAATGAGAGCGAAAACATTCACCATAAAAAAATGAAAGAAATAGTGCGTAAAGAGTACTATAGAAGGCTACGAATGATATTAAAAACTGAATTAAATTCACAGAACAGAGTTATGGCCATTAATAGCCTTGCAATCCCAGTTGTCCAATATAGCTTTAACATCTTAAACTGGACTCTAAACGACATCAGGCGAATGAATGCTAAAACAAGAAAGCTTCTTTCTAAGCATAAGATGCATCATCCAAAGGCTAATGTAGACCGTCTATACATACCCCGTAAAGAAGGTGTAAGAGGTCTTATTCAGCTGGAATTGTCATACAAGACAACAACTATTGGCTTACTAACATACATAGAAACAACAAAGGATTGGATGATACAATTAGTAAGGCAACATGAAGAAAGAAAGAAAAAATATTCAATAATAAAAGAAGGCAGTAAATACAAACAAGATTTACAGTTAGTAGATTCTGTAGAAAAGCAAAACAGAAGCCAAGAACCAACTATTGCGGCAAAAAATATGAAAATGAAAGCCAAAGATAAAGCTCTTGAGCAGATGAAACAGCGCTGGCAAGATAAACCTCTGCATGGCCAATATCCAGAACGTGCCAATAAATCCAATGTTGACAAAGTTAATACTCATCGATGGTTACGTGCATCTGGATTAAAGTCTGAAACTGAAGGATTTATACTTGCAGCACAAGACCAAAGTCTTTTCACGAGAAACTTTCAGGCAAATATTATGCATAATAATATGGATCCAAAATGCAGGTTTTGTGATAAACACCAAGAAACAATAGACCACCTAATCTCAGGCTGTTCTGTGCTTGCCCCAAATGAATATAAAAATCGCCACGATAGAGTTGGGCAATATTTACATTGGACAATGTGCAAACATTATGGAAAAGCGGTAAACAAACACTGGTATGAACATCATCCAGCACCGGTTACAGAAATAGAAGATGTAACCATTCTATGGGATTACACCATCTACACAGACAGAAAAATTGAAGCAAACAGGCCAGACATTATTGTTAAAAACCAGAAGGAGAAAACTTGTCTATTAATTGATATGGCTTGTCCAGCGGATTGTAACATAGCAATCAAGGAATTTGAAAAACTGTCAAAATATAAAGACCTGGAAATTGAAATAGAAAAAATGTGGAAATTGAAAACAAGAGTTGTGCCAGTGATAGTAGGTGCACTTGGAATGATAAAAAATGGAACAAAACAACACATTGAAAGAATCCCTGGAAACCCCAGCTTAAGAGACATACAAAAAATTGTCTTATTAAGTACAGCCCACACACTAAGGAAAACTTTATCTATGTAATGCTGAGGATGATAGGGAAGATAGAAAAACATGAAATGGAGCCATAACAACACGCCACTACCTGCCTTAGGTCTCCCCGCAGACTTGGTTGGTAGTGAGACCAAAGCAGAAATCGAAATATGATGAAAAATGACATAATAATAAACATGGCTTCTCGCAAATTCGATTTTCTTGGCAGTCTAACAGAAGCTGGAGGCTCCGTCAGGCGAATTCCTGCCATCGATGTTTTACCTTCAGCCAATGGAATGTTATTCCTTTGACAATTTATTTCTTGAATATTTTGTTTTCCATATTAATTTGTTTAATTCGCTTTCTTTTTCTGTCTCTTTCTCTCAAGTCTCTTTCTCTTCTTCCCTCTTTCTCTTCTTCTCTCTTTCTTTTTTTCTCTCTTTTTCTTTCTTTCTCTTTCACGCTCTTTTTCACTCTTTTTTTCTCTCACCCTCTTTTTTTTCTATCTTTCCTTATCTTTCTTTATCTCTTTTTCTTTTAGGGTCTCTTTCCCTTACGCTCTCTTTCTCTCTCGCTCTCTTTCCTTCGCCACCCACGCACGAGATCCTAAGCAGAAGGTTGAGAAATATTAAAAGATTTATTAGTCTGTTTATCTGTAAATCCCCAAAGTGCCTTAACGGGCACTTTGCATCCTTCACTTCTAACTGGGTGGGTGGAAATTCAACTAATATTAGGTTGTCCCAAAAGTTCGTAAACACTTGCGAAATGGGTCTATCTGGTCCAGCACAATCGAGACAAGCGATGGGTTCAGAAAGGGCAAGAGACACCGTCGGTTCCAAAACAAGATCGATTCAGCAAGAAAGTCATGTTGTGCGTTTGGTGGAACTTTGAAGGAATCGTGCATTTTGAGTTGGTTCCGAATGGTCGTGCCATCAGTGCCGAACTTTACTGTCAGCAACTTGAGCGGGTCTACGAAAAGTTGAAGCAAAAGTACCCGACTCAGATAAACCGAAAGCGCGCTTTGATGCAGCAGGACAATGCCAAGCCATACACCGCCAGGAAGACCAAAGACAAGTTTGAAGAGCTGGACGGCGTTGAAATTTTGCCACATCCAGCCTACAGTACTGACTGTGCTCCATCAGATTACGGCCTTTTCCGCTCAATGCAACACTTTCTGAAAGGCCGACTTGTTTGATGAAGTCGAGGAAGCGTGTCAAGAATTCTTTGATTCGAAGCCGGTTTAATGGTAGTTTGACCAGGTCCGAAAGCTTGCAGATCGATGGCAGAAAGTCTTGGAAAATGATGGTCTTTATTTTGAGTAATAATTTTTGTTGTTTTTGCGAGTAAAATTTCAATTCTTTGCAAGTGTTTTCTGGTAACTTTAGATTACTTGACGAGTAAAATTTCAGTTTTTTGTAAGTGTTTACGAACTTTTGAGACAACTGAATATTTCCATCGCTGAGAAATCCATTTTGCTAATGACCTTTTGGCAGTACTCCGTATTCATGTCTGAATCTTAATGATAAAAAACATTCAATCAAAGTTATATATTTTTCAACATAGTCTCCTTCCTTGTCAATGTAGTTAGTACAACGCTTCTAAATAGATCGCATAGACTTAACAGTGAAATTTCAAATTAAAATTCAGCTTATAACTGATGTTTTGCAAACTTGGTCCGTCAGCCATTATCAAGGTAGTTTTCATTTTTCTTAGATGTTTTTTTAGGAATAGTAATGTTTTAACTCCGGAACACAGTCAGGGCATTATGATCGTGTACGTATTAAGACAACCAAAAACGTATAATAGATTAGTCGAAAGTACTTAAATTCAAATACCATTTAGACAGTTCTTACACAGTCAGTTAAGTGCCATACGTGGTCTACGCTTTGGACGATCATATCTCGAATGAGACATGACTGGGCAGAAAATTATCCCGCATTGATTGCCATTGCTTTCTGCGGTAGACTGGTTGCTATAGAACCCAATCTGTTCTATTATGTAACCCATAACTTTCCCAAGGGTATCTTTTATATTATACAAGTATATATGAACACAAAGAGACAAGAGGAAAAACTATTGCTACCCACAATGCACTATTGACCAGCATATATAAATAGTCGACCCAGCATATATAATTAGTCGACTCAAAACTCAACACACAAGGACTGAAGGTTGCGCTTAAGCATGAAACAGACTGTCGCCTTTGGGTGTTGACTTCAATGTCCACTTACAAAATATACATACGCTATATTCCTGATATTGAGCAATTTAAACCATAGAAAATATAGCAAAACTTAAAAATAAATTTTTATCGTATATATATATATATACACACACAGAGAAAGAGAGAGAGAGAGATAGATAGAGAGAGAGAGACAGAGAGAGAGAGAGGGAGAGAGAGAGAGAATCAGTGCAGACATGGGAGTCAAATATTACTTACATTGGATTAAAGTAGTAGCGACACTTGGTCTGACGATAGCATCTCAGCGTAAAACTGACGGTCACCATGCAGTGTTTAGCCATAAAATGTCTATATCCATAACGAGATTAGATGTTCTTATATATATATATATATGTATATATATATATATATATATAAGAAAATTCTCAAAACGCGCATATAAGATACTGATATATATATATATATGTGTATATATATATATATGTGTGTGTGTGTGTGTGTGTGTGTGTGTGTGTGTGTGTGTGTGCATATTGAATGTTGGTCTGGCTAAGAACGTTTTAGCTCACTGCCAGTCTGGTGTTAATTTTTTTATTTCTTTTAATTCCTTGCCAGTTTGGTTAGGATGGAATAAAAAAAAATGCAATTTTCGTTCGTTCAAAGATCAAATAGGCACATCATCTTGATTCATTAATCCTGTAGGATTACTGCGATCCGTGTCATAAATTCTGCGATACCCCTGTAAAATTTAAATAAGCACAGTAAAATGTTCCCTGCTTCATTCTTATTTGACTGGCTTGCATTTTAAAAAGCAACAAATTAAAGACGAGAAGTCATTCGTCCGACTCAAATGTGGGAAAAGCTATTTTATTTAAAACGATAGATTTTCACGCGGTCATGAATCACACACCCACACTTACACTTAAGACTTCTTTCTTTCTTTCTTTCTTCTTCTACTCTCTGACGTTATGGTTAGATAGATTTACACATGCGCATAAACACAGAGAGGAACGCAGATAAAGCAAGGAACATATATATATATATATATATATATATATATATATATATATATATATATATATGAATTATACTTAGTGAGCCAACAAAGCTACCAAGATTTCACCTAAGTGGATCGTCAGGGAAAGCTGACGATCCGCTTAGGTGATACCTTGGTAAGTTTGTTGGCTCACTAGGTATACTTGATGTATTCTGCTCTACCTAAGTATTGAGCACTTTTTTTGTTATTTGATTACTTGTCTCGGGTTTTTTTGGAGTGGGGGCTACGTGCTGACTAGGTCCGAATCTTTTGGCTGATGTTCATGTGCTTGTTTTATTTTATAACCATTAGTTATAAGGATGTGCGTTGTGGTACAGTGGATATTGGGACGGAACGAGAAGCCGGGAGCCGAGTTCGAATTCCAGTTGAATCCATTGTATTCACTTACGCGCAAATACCCTTGGGAAAGGTATTAATCCGTCTCTTCCTTCCAGTTATGGGTAAAATAGCAGGACAGATTGGGTTCTATAGCCTTTGCTGGCAACCAGTCTACCGCAGAAAGCAATGGCAACCTACTGCGGGATAATCTTCTGCCCAGAAGAATCACGTATGGCACTTAAGTGATTGATAGTTATAAGTTTGTCTTTATATATATATATATATATATATATATATATATATATATATATATTGTAATGTTTGTTACAATGGTTTATAAAAGCATAGTATCACTACACAAACATTTTCGCGTTTCGGAACCACGTTTGGTTAAACCACATCACCACGTGGCTCCGAAACTTCTTGTCTAGTGATACCATTGTAACAAACATTACAGTATAATGCTCTACGTTGTATCGAGCACTCGGTGCTTACGTATTATCGGGAGGACCTTTAAAAAAACGACTCAAAAATTAAAGTAAATTATTTATTGAAACGGTTAAAACAATAAAATGGAATTACATTTGTAAATCCGGAGGCCAGAACGTCGCAATTGCTTCCAAAAGTGACTCAAAGACATCAGTACAGGCAACATGCTTCCGCCACATGAATTCGGCCAAATACGACTCCAAATGGTGACGTGCAGTGCCACAGTGCTTCTTGTTTCGCCACTTTGTCGATCCCCATAGGCGTTCCACTGTCTGCGTATGAGCCCCGGTGTTCGAATCCACAAAGTTGTACTTGTGGTTGACGTTGAGGTGATGAAAGCCTGATTTTTCCAGTTCCTTGGTGTTATAAGCGGGGAAAAAAAAGAAAAAGTAAAAAATCAAAGGTCCTCCCGATAATACGTAAGGACCGAGCACTCTTTATAAAAGTAAATCCATAAACAGTGGGTTTAAGACCTACATGTTCCATAACTTTCTTACAATATATATATATATATATATATATAACCGTTTAATTATGTGTAGAGTTTTCTTCTCTGTCAGTCTGTTGGGGGAAGGGGCGTGGTTTGGAAAGTAGAGTTTTACTAAGATTGCTTATTCTGATGGAGTCAGATGCCGAGATCTCATTCCCATCCGTCATCTGCCTCATCACCGGTTGATATAAAACGTGCTCGAATTCAAGACTTGTGCAAAGGGTGCATTTGCTAATCCAGCAGTAGTATCGCCAGGTAATCATATGGTTACTCTGGTTAGCCGAAAGGATGAACTCCGAAAACATGTCTGGAACAAGGCTCATTATGTGAGTTTCTTCTTTTTTGGCTGTCGCAGCACTTGTTTCATGTTCTTATATATATATATATATATATATATATATATTTATATAATAATATTTATTAATAAATTATAACATTGATATTTTATAATATCACTACAAAAGTAGCTATTTTGTTTCGACACTTTTTGTGTCTTTTCAAGTGATGTTGTTATTTCGAAATGAATGGCTTTAAAAGGTTAAGAACAAGCAAGACCTCTTTCATCAGGGAGGCATTATTGTATGTACAATGTGGACCAATCAGAGTAAAGCAACTTTTACTTTGGAGAATATGTGGGAAGACTTAAAATTAATCTTGGTGGGCATTGGTATTAAAATTTTATAAAATTAAGATCAGCATTATTAATTAACTATTATATCTACTATATTTTTGTTGCTAAAAAAAAACAAAAAAAAACTATATGTATATATATTTGAACAATTTTGTAGATTTAGAAAATTATTAATATTTTAGACGGAGGAGAGAAAAAGAACGCATACATGAATAAACTTACAAACATTCACATATGGAGAAATATTCACAAACATTAGTAAGAAAAAACATATACATAGTAATACACCCATGTATATATACATACACAAATTTCAAAATTTAGTCTTTAACGAGATGTCAATTTGTCTGTTAACTTTTAGGCAGACTAAATTGCTACATATTAGATACAGTCACGGCGGATTCATAAAATCACTGGCCTCATATGAATGGGGTCAGGATAGACATAATCATATTTCAATGCATGAACACATAAGCGGGAATAAATATATACTTACGCAAAACCATAAAACAAACTTAAATGCGTATGCATGTGCAAAACGTCATACACACACACACATATATATATATATATATATATATATATATATATATATATATAACACACACACACACACACATATATATATATATATATATATATATATATATATATATATATATATATATAAGAACATGAAACAAGTGCCACCCCTACGGTAAAATATAAAATGTTAAATTATTTTTAAAAACATTCCAAAATATGAATGTAAGTTTTTAAACGAACTATGCCTTTTGAGCTTACAATTATAATTCTTGGAACTACGCAAAATTAATATTTAGTAAACTTTAGAAAAGAAATGACAGTGTTCACTAGATACTGATTAAGCTTTCCAGGGTATAATAATTAAAATTTAGAAAAAAAAAAAACAGAAATAAATATAAACATTAATATACACGACAAAATTCGATAAAATAACGAATTAAAATAACTATATATACATATAAAATTACTATGTTTTTATTCAAACACAGTTTTTAATATGAGTAAAAGACAAAATAAATAACTAAAATGGTTAGGTAGGTGCGAATAAAAATAAAAATTCGGACACGTTAATAAATAAATATATGATTCCGTAATTTGATACCTTGTAAATAAAAACAAATCTCACACTTTGGAAAAATTCTTTCCGTTAGTCACCCAAAAAATGATTGAAGATAGAGTCATAGTTATGATTCAAAAACATGGGAAATTCTGTGTCGAGAAAATGTTGAATTAATTATATTAAAATGATATATATATATATATATATATATATATGATTACGCACCCATTACCTACTTACCTATTACCTTAAATACTAAAATTAAATTTTAATTCTTACATTAAATCTTACCTATTACACCACAAACTGTGATCTAATTTAAAATTTAAAATTTAATAGGAAAAAACAATTTTCTAAATCCAAAATTAACGTTAAATATACAAAATTAGATTAATCATAAAAACTGTGCTTAAATACAAAAATATTCTATAGTTGTACAAATAAGCGGTAAGTCTAATCCCATTCCCCAACCCTTACACCTTCCTACTCTGCTCCGCTAAGATATCCAAAGGATAAAGTCTAGTCGCAAGATCATAAAACTGACAATCCTATCTGATAATGTTAAATCTGTCTACAAAACTCCAAGACACTCATTAATCAACTATATTCACTACCCACACCACATTCTTCAAAATTCAAACGGACAATTCACAAGACTTATTCCCTTATCACTAACCCCCACCAACATCCCACACACAACTCACCAGATATAAGAAAAGAGGCTTTCCATTCCTGTCCACACCACCTGATGAGACATTGTAGTTTCAATGTCGAAACAAATGTACGATTTGTAGTGGATATATAAAAACATTTGTACATGTTCTTATATATATATATATATATATATATATATATATATATATATATATATATCCTGTATCTGTTTTTAAAATGTTTAACAAATGTATATACCTCTACCTTTCACCCGACCTCATTTCCTCTCTGTGTAATCTTTTTTTAATATTCTGAGTTTGATTTTTCGGGTTTGACAGATCAGTCTGTAATTTTTACAACATTCTGGTTTAATTATGTGTTTAGTTCTCTCTCTCACTCTCTCTCTCTCTCTCTATATATATATATATATATATATATATATATATACTACCGGCCATAATTATTAGTCCACCCCAGTGTTGTAAAAAAAAAAAAATGATGTATTTCATACTATTTTTTAGTATTCATTGCCAAATGAATAATTGTAAATGAAAATAGAATGGTTCTTTTGTTAATACTGCACAATAACATGTGCATCAAATGAATTTATAAATATTTAATAATTACCTATATTGCCGTTTTATCAATGAAAGAATGAAGAAAATTTAGGCTGACGAGTTCATCTTTGCTTCCTTGCCTTGTAAAATTTTGCAAAAATAACAAAAGATCCATTCTATTTTCATTTAGCAATAAATACTAAAAATAGTATAAAATACATCATTTCTTTTCGGTAATATATATATATATATATATTGTGTGAGTGTGTGTGTGCGCGTGCGTGCGTGTACATATTCTTAGGTAATCTGAGGACAAGAATAGAATCATTAAAAAAGAGACAAAGGGAAAATTATATTTTGTTTTAGCCCACGCGTTTCGTCCACTGACGCACTTTATCGAGCCAAAAAACGAAATTAATTTTACCATGCCTCTTTATTTAAATTATATATATATATATATATATATATATATATATATATACCGTTTATATAACACATTCAAATCTCCCCGTCTCTCTTAGGGGTAGAATCTCTGACTGATGCCAAATCAGTGGTGTTTCGATCCTGGCTATAATCAAACGGATGTCAAGTACAGTAATGAGCTGTGATAAAGCGCAACATTTGTATGTGGATGACTATATATATATATATACGTAAATGTAGTGTGAAATCGCGGTAGGTTTTGGCTCACGTTTAGATTTTTTGCATTTGTAGCTCTACTTTCGTACTCTCGTATTGAGCACTTTATTGTTCAGGTTTTGTCTCGTTTTTTTTCTTCTTTCTAACGGGTACTCGACGTTTTGTGCCTGTACACCGGTTGTTTCTTTTTATCCCCCACCTTTGCCCTAAGAAGAGGTTCCCTTCTGGGTGTTCAAGACGATTAAATTATAGTTAAGTTCGCGCCAGTTCTAGCGATTTAGTTTCTCATAATTGGTGTTAGTTTCACTGTGATTAGTATTATATATATATATATAGGCGGTAAAATTCCGGGAAGGATTGGTAAATTCCGGGAAATGTTTGGTAAATAATCCAGGAGGATCCTAGTAATATCGTTACAATACTGTTGGGGCCGTCTCTTCCTTCCAGTTATGGGTTAAATAGCAGGACAGATTGGGTTCGATAGCCTTGGTCGGCAACCAGTCTACTGCAGAAAGCAATGGCAACCTGCTGTAGGATAATCTTCTGTTCCTTTCGAGACATGATCGCCCAAGCGTGTATCACGTATGGCACTTAACTGACTGATTGTTGGGGCGCTCCCCACCTTTCCACGGAAATGGACTATTCGAATCACTATATAAAATAGTAGTGATTATACCTCGGGGGAGGAAGTCGAGTGAGCGTGTCCGTCGGGTATTTCCGGTATTGCACCGGAAGTGTTCTACTAGTGAATCTATCACGTCTCTACGACGATATTGTGTACTAATTACCTTGTTCTGTATTCTACTAATCCTCACCTCTTGTAAATACTTCTCTTTCCTGTCAATACACCTACTTTTACGTTCTTTTGTATTATTTTACATAATTCTGTTACCCGACGTCACAAATACTAAAACTGATCCAATAGAGAGCTCAATGCAAAGAAACTAATATTATACTAGCAGCGAGAAAATTCCTCTTAACCCCTAAATGATTCTACCCGGACAAAAAGTAAAAATAACTAAATCTTGAAGAAATGTAGGGAATCCGATACATAAAATAGAAGGACCCCCCTGTAGCTGTAGAAGTAACTGTCCGGTTGAGGGTAAGTGTAGGTTTGAAAATGTGATTTATCAAGCCACCATCTACCCTAAAGAAAATCAGGGGAGAAGGAATGTTTATATCGGAATTTCCGCGGGAATTTGGAAGCAACGGCTTTATACCCACAGACACTCCTTCACCCACCCTAATTTAAAACACCAAATTGCGCTTTTTAGGAAATACTGGGAATTAAAAGAAACTAACTTAGATCCTCAAATAAAATGGGAACTCATAGGCAAGGCTAGAACCCCAAATAGCTTAAGAGTCAGGTGTAATCTATGCTTGACAGAAAAAATTTAAATTTTAAAATTTCAAGACCAAAATATACCCCTTAAGAAACGAAGTGAAATCATAAGTATCTGTCGCCTTAGAAATAAATATAAATTAAAATAATTATAAATATAAATTACAATAATTATCCTATTTCCCCAATTAGTACCGATAAAAAATGGCAAAAGTTTTTAAAAATTGACCTGGCAGTTACCTTCACACCACTTACCCTGCTAACCCTAGGGTCAGGCCACATACCTCCCATTACTAAGGAAGAATTACTACTAGCTCCTTCCCCCAGCCCAACCCAAAGAAAAACTAATACATACCAGTCCCTTCCTTAACCTAAACTAACCTCTGGGCTTAGAATTTTCTCCATTCTCTGTTTATAAGGAGTCGAAGGATGCATGCCTTAAAATGACATGTTGAAAATGGCTATTTCCCCACAAAGTTTTATCTGAATTACAGATATATATATATATATATATATATATATATATATATATATATATATTTGTGTGTGTATGTGGGGGAAGTGTGAAACTTGTTGTAGAGGCAAAAAATAGACCTAGCCCCAAAGAGTCTATGCACGTAATTATAAATTCAACGTAATTTTACAAGTAAAACGAAGACAGCTAACTGTTAATATTTCGCATTCCTTTATAAAATAAAAATTAGTTACTTGTCAATGTGGCACAAAAATTCAGTCAAGTGCCATACGTGAAACACGCTTAGGCGATCATGTCTCGAAAGAGACATGACTGACTAGGCAGAAGATTATCACACAGTAGGTTGCCATTACTTTCTGCGGTAGACTGGTTGCCAGCCAAGGCTATAGAACCTAATCTGTCCTCTCATTTGCCCCATAGCTGGAGAGAAGAGACGGATTAATACCTTTCCCAAGGGTATTTACGTGTAAGTGAATGCAATGAATTCAACTGGAATTCGAACTCGGCTCCCCGATTTCTCGTTCCGTGTCGATATCCACTGCACCACAACGCACAAAGATTACAAAGTCGAAAAAGAAATCGTGCACATATCTTGGATGAGACAAACTTTTCGTTAGCACTTATTACGCTGTATCGGCGAATCATTTGAATCTTGAAACAGATGTTGATAAAAGTTGGCTTTCGTTGTTGCTATAGCAAAGCTGGAGATTGTATAGCACCAGAGTTAAATGTTAAAAGGGAACGGGATTTAAATGCGAGACCCATTTATACATTGAATTACACGACAGTAAATGGCTGGACAGTTAGACAAACCACCCACTGTTACAGTAACAAGATTCCCTATTATTCAAAAGGAGCGGGCTTCCCAGATTGCGAAATACGTACACGATTAAGTACACTTGTACTAGTCTTTTGAGGTGAGATGGAGGCACTTTTTATGTCAGTCAAAAGCCCGCGAAAAGAAGCCCCCCCCTTCTCTCTGTCTGTCTGTCTCTCTACATATATATATATGGATAGATAGATGCAGTGAAAGGAAGTTTGGTAGGATGTTGGCTGGGTAGGGGGCAAGCTGATGAGTGCGCACGTGATTGAGTCTAAGTGTACTTTAATTGAATGAAAGAACGTTACCAGTTTGTGTGGACCTGTCGGAATGAGGCCAATAAAAAAAAATAAATAAACACATTACTTCGTTTTGGTATGTAGGTCACGGCTAGCAAAGCGCGATTTTATTTTATTTGACTTAACTTTTTTTTTTTTGTTCGTGATAGTAGAGATCAGTTTAAGACGCACACGGATTCGACTTTGGGTAATTCTACGTGTGTGTCTGCCTATGTAGATATGTATACGAGGGCCTATAGAAACAGACAGGCACACGCAAATTTTAACGCACATTGGTACACATATATGTTCATGAAGTCGTAGGCATCTATGCAGGTAGTTTTTGGCTTCTAGTGTAATAGTTAATGAGACTGACTGGTAGATTATTAGTGGTGAACCCGATTCTCACTTAGTGTCTTTATACTCGTGGTCACATATTGTGAATATCTTTATGTTAGTAGCACACATTTATATATATATATACTTCTGAGAAAAACGCTCGTTGATAACACGTACATACTTAAACAAGAAAATAATAAACAGAAACTAAAAATCCTCGAAGCACTCTACATTAAACAATTTAAACCTGGTTTGAATACAATCAATTTTGATATTTCCAATAACGTACTCAAATGCCTGTAATCAGATCAGGGACCACAACGCCACTATTTTGTCACTGTCTTCGGCCATTCGCCAAGGTAGGGATGGACTTATATTTTCAATTTAATTCTCTTTATTGTTAATAGCTTAAATGTTCTATGTTTACTGTGTATTAATATTTATTCTTTGATAATGGCTTATGTGAGCCGAAAGCTGAGACCCGATAAAAAAAATCAACAATTACTGTGATTTTTTGTTGTCTTTCAACGATATCACCATCAAGTATATCAGACGGTACGAACGGATCCTACACAAAATTAATAGACAGAACTTGTCTATATTATTCAATGAAACCTGCATTAATATATATATATATATATATATATATATATATATATATATATATATATATTGATTGATTGATTGATTGTTTCATACTTAGCTTTTGGTCATAATATGGGTAGACCAGTACACATTTGTATTAAAATTTTTTCGATAAAATTATATTGTAGAACTTTTGTATATTTTTCATTTTTATACGAGTTATTTCGCTACCCAGGTTTCTCCCATGAGTGGTGTCTTCAGGTGATTTTTAATAACTGATTTTGCCGTTTACCGTTTTTCTTTTTAAAAACGCTCTTGTAACGGTGTTTTATTTGAACGTTTACGTGGCAGGGAATTTATAAACGCGCAATGTTGAAATTAAAACGGATTATGGCATTTTCATTCCTAGAAGTATGAACCTAAGAGGTATTTCTTAGTGTGGATGCATTTACAAGAGCGTTCTTAAAAAGAAAAACGGTAAAATCAGTTATTAAAAATCGCCTGAAGACACCACTCATGGTAGAAAAGTAGGTCGCCTAATAACTCTTTTAAAAATGGAATTATGGACTAACCACAGACCTCAGTTATTTAACTCATAACTGGAGGGAAGGGACGAATTAATACCTTCCGAGCTGACATCCACTGCACCACAACGCATATCCGTCAATAACACTTACAACAGCTGGTATTCCCAAGCGGTCACCCATCTAAGTATTGACCAGGCTCAACGTTGATATGACCGTGATCAACGTGGTCGAGCGAGAACCGGTGTATTCAACGTGATATGACCGTAAGCACAAATGGAATATATATATATATAAAATAAAATAAATTTTCAATATTCAAAAAGGAAATAAAAATAAGAATAAAAAGAAAGAATAAAAAATAAAAATAAAAAAGAAATAAAAATAAAATAAAAAATGACGGTTAAGATTTGAGAAATTTACGTCACAAAACCTTTTCGAAAGTAAACCATGTCTAATTTTAGATTTTAACTTTTAGATAGGGTTGTAAGTGAAGGGATGTGCGTTGTGGTGCATTGGATATCGGCTCGGAACGAGAAATCGGGGAGCCGAGTTCGAATTCCAGTTGAATTCATTGCATTCACTTACACGTAAATACCCTTGGGAAAGGTATTAATCCGTCTCTTCTCTCCAGCTATGGGGCAAATGAGTGGACAGATTGGGTTCTATAGCCTTGGCTGGCAACCAGTCTAAATTTAAATTGGTTATAAATTATAATTCATTTCAATGAGCTAAATTAGCTCATTTCATCAGCTCTATATTCGTTCCATTCGGTACAAAAATTTATATATATATATATATATATATATATATATATATATAGTGTGGTCTGCTGAAATATATATATATAATTTTGAACTAAAATCTTTATTAAATTTATGGGGGTAGAATGTTCTCATTTCACTCAACAGGTCTCGGTATATCTAGTCTTGTTCTTATTTAATTCAGTTTGTTTCCACTGAGTCCAAGTATATATTGCCTGACACAGGAATTGAATTCACAATGACTATGTCACTAAATTCAACAATAAATGCTTTAATCCACTAAATACACAGTAGAGAAACCATTCATCCATTACAATTTGCTCATTCACTGCAAGAACCCGTCCATCACCATTAAATCTTTCATTTTAGCTTCAATTAAAAGATAAATGATTAAATTTACTATTTCTATCAAGCAAAATGCTCTGGTGTATTTCAATTATTAATTATATTAATTGGAGTCATAACATTTTAGAGTTTTCTAAAGTTATCACATTTTTATTTATTATGAGAGATTGACAAGTTTGTAAACAAAAGTTGACTCTGTTTTAAAAATCCACAAAAATAAAATATCCATCTCTGACACGTCAGTTTTGAAAAATTAGCAAATTTGAAGTAAAATTAATCTGATTTGAAATATGTATTACTTGTTTATAACATGTAATTTAGAATAAAGTATTTGTTAATCACGGCGGTCATATCTTTCTGCCCTGTGACGTGAGTGATGACAGCCGGATGTGGTGATCTCTAAGTAGAGCTGACCGGAATTGACAAAATTGTCTAATTTTTTCCCTGTAAAACCCGTAACCTTTTAATGTTAGATACCAAATATGGTACGTAAAAACAAACTTTCACACACACACACACACACACACATACACACACACACACACACACACACACACACACACACACACACACACACACAAAAAAAAAATTAAAATTATTTTCAATATCTTTTAGATCGAAGATTTGTATTAATCGTTTCAATTTTCGATTAGGAAATATAATTTTCTTTCAATTTCCAGAAATATTTAGAGAGAGCAGTTTGATGTTTTAGCGGGGGGGGGGGGGTTAGAAAATGATTGAGTGTGATTATATAGGCGTTGTATCCATGGTCCGGCGAAAATTCCTATATATATATAATAACAGTATAGCCCGGCGTTGCTCGGGTGTAATGAAAGCTTTAAAACTAATCCATGGTCCTGGAGCTCAGACTCTTTGGATGTTGGCACGAAAAACTAAAAAGCAATAGTTGTTTCCAGTTAAAGCGAAACCGTAGACTGAAAGAAAAATGAATGGATGTAAGTCAAATTTTGATTTCCTGGTATCGATATCAAATAAGTTTTTTCGTCGTAAACTGAATTTTGAAAGCTAAATAAGTCCTCTGAGTAAATGATATCATGGCTGAGACTAAGAACTACAATTATACCTACTTAGAGCCAAACCCGAAACAAAAACTAAAATAAAAGGGCTGAAAAAATACAGACATACAGGCAGATAAACAAACACACACACAAACATCTTGCTTTATATATATATATATATATATTATCGATTTTCTGCACTATTGTAAGAACTGCAGCCTTGAAACTTCTGAATATCGTTTCTTATGTCTTTGTCTATGAGTGTATCAAATTTGATTAAAATCGGACCACTCCTTCTATAACCCGATTTTTTCGATTATCGATTTTCGATATTTATCGGGGGTATCTCGACACAAAACCTAGCTAAGAACACTCGCAGACGCTTATAGTACAACTGCGTAAATTTTAAAGAAAATCGGTTCAGCCGTTTCGGAGTCTATAGGTAACGGACACACACGCACACACAGACACACACACAAAGTTCCATTTATAAATAAGTTTATATATATATATATATATATATATATATATATATATATATATATATATATATAATACTATGTTTAAAGCACGACTGCGAGTTTCATTAGGTGTATATTATGAACTGACCGTTTTTCAATTTCAATTTTTATTTTTGGTATATATTTTAAAAGCAATTAAAAACTTATCTAATTAAATAATGTCATAGTATTATTTCTTTTTTAAATTAATATTCGGAGCAGATTTTCGGAAAAAACCTGACTGTTTTGAAAAATTAAGATGATTTATATTCCCTAAGTAGTCCTGCGTTTAACTATTAAAGCAAATATAATAATTGATTTTTTCACTGCCTGGTTGAACTCGTCTGAATAACTCTTCTACTTATACGATAATTCTTCTACTTCGTTGTGCCGTGTCCCTTCAGAAAGTAGGTGATCATGGCCTTCTACACCCTTATCCCTAGTGGTTCTTAGCACGCTTTCTCCTGCCTCTTCTTTTATGTACCCTGTCCTTTCAGGACGTAGGCGATCATTACTTTCCACATCTCCCTATCCCTGGTGGCTCTTAGCACACGTTCACCTGTTACACCATGCAACCCTCGTTCTGGCATCCACCTGATCAGGTCCTTCAAATATGTTATCCGCTGCTTTCCCCTGTCTCTTTTTTTATCTATCAGGCCTGTTAGCATTATGTTCTCCAAGCCCTCCTTCCTCATTGTATGTCCCAGGAACTTCAGCTGTCTCTTCTTGATACTCAGTATTAATTTCCTTTTCATTTCCATCCTTTCCAAAACCTCATCATTGTACACATGCATGGTCCATGATATCCGCAGCATCCTTCTGTAGAACCACATTTCAGTTGCTTCAAGTTTTTCCTTCATCTTCGATGATATTGTCTAACATTCTCTGTCATATTGAAGAAGCGACATCACATAGCAATCCAGTACTCTCTTCTTTGTTTCTAGCGAAATTGTCCTGTTTCTTAATACTTTACTCAACTTTTGGAATGCTTTCTTCGCCATGTCAATTCGCTTTTGGATCTCTGTGTCGCACTTTCCGTCTTCTGTTAGAACAATTCCTAGGTATTTAAATTTCTGTACCTGCTTGATTTTAGAGTCCCTCACTTGCAATTGGCATTTTGGGCTGCCCTTTTTGCTGATGACCATGCATTCGGTTTTCTTGCAGTTTATTTGTAGTCCTTTCTCGACCCAAACCCTGCACCGCCATCCACTTGCTCAAGTCTATCAAGTATGTTATTCGCTGCTTTCCCTTTCTCGCTTTCCTTCTATCTAACCTGTTAGTATCAGATTTTCCAAGCCCTCCTTCCTCATTACATGTCCCAAGAACTTTAGTTGTCTTTTCCTGATGTTAAGTATTAGTTTTCTTTTCGATTCCACCCTCTCCAAAACCTCATCGTTGCTCACATGCTTAATCCATGGTATCAGCAACATCCTTCTGTAGAACCACAAACTATACACTAATTAAAATACCAGAAGGTAAATTATTAAAAATGGCTAATAGATTAGCCGAAAATGCTCAGAACGAACAATAAGAAACATTTTTTCTAATTTACGAATGTAAATATCCATTGAAATCTTCGTAAAAAAATTACTTGGGCGGATCTGAAGGAGACTACCACCAACTTGGAAAAATTTCAATATTTAAACAATTTCAGGATGGGGGCTCAGTTTCTCATACAACGTTATTGTAAATCGATCCTTCATTTTGGAACCATTCTCGTTGGGGTTGCTTTGTTTTGGTTGTTTTAGGACGAGTTGTTGCATATGTTTTTGTCTTTTTCAAGTTTTCTTAAGTTCTCACGATGGCATCTTCCTCGGAAACTCCAAGAATGGCTTTATTCAAAAATTTCGCAAAGGATTCAGTTGTTGAATATGCGCAAGCAAAAACAAGTTAATTTCGCAGGATCGATCAAGGTTGTATGAAAGACTGAGCCCTCCCTAAAATTGTTTAAATGTTGAGATTTTTACAAATTTTTTTGGCAATCGGAAAGTTTAGGGTTTAATCGATAAGATTACACTGAAAAAAATTTTAAAAAAAAGTGATAATCAACAAATTTACAGGTGGTGGTAATGTCGTACCGGCGAGTGGTTCCAAATGGAGGATCGATTTACTATAACGTTGTATGAAAAACTGAGCGCCTCCCGCCAAATTGTTTAAATATTGAAATTTTTCCAAATTTTCTTTTGTCAATCGGAAAATTTAGGGTGTAATTGATAAGATAGCTTTGAAAAAAGTAAAAAAAAAAAATTGAAAACAGCAAATTCAAAGGGGGTGATAGTCTCCTTCAGGTCCGCCAAAACTTGTTCTTCCTTAAAGGAAATCTATTGCATGACGACTATATTCAAGTCACCATTTCTTCGAAATTGACTTAGCAGCTTTTATTCTAATAACACATTCCTTTGAAGATGAAAGCACATCTAAAACAATTGCTTAGTATAAAAGTGTTTCAGGCTATCACTGATTCGATTAATCGTGTGCTCCATATATGTGCATATTATGGCAATGTTGCAGACTGGACAAGATTGAACAAACGTCGACATATCTTAAGGCTTTATTCGTTTACAGATTTGTTGTCCCAGAAAAACACATACATTAAAGAGACAAATATAAAATTTACAGACCCCCCCCCCCAAAAAAAAAAAACACAATTACAAGACTTTACAACTTATTTGTCAAATACTTCATTATATGAACGATTACTTTTTATTTTCATGGTGTGAATTTTAATGGCGGTGACCTTGTTCTTACTTCTTCTGGTCAAGTGTTTGATAAGATACGTGATACGCGCAATGATGACGTTCGGTTAGGGGCGTGCTTCAACTTGCAATAACGTTGATTGTGAACTTGGTAATACCCATATAAAGAATTCCAAAGAGGAATTAAACGCTTAGGTTAATCTGCCACCCCAATTAATCTTTTCAACCACCCGTTGATGTAAAGAACAATCTGTTTTATATATATATATATATATTTTCTAAACATACTATTAAATATAACAGACAATGTATGTCTATTATGTCTAATCATGAGCCGTTCTAAGCATCGTATTTTGGCTTTAATTTCAGGTGAGAATAATGACAAACATTGTCCAACATTTAGGCATTTTTTATTATGCTAGTTCTAAGCTTTCGGCTCTCATGAGCCATCTTCAGAGAGGTTACAGAGACGTTAACATAAAAACATCCACCATCAAAGATGAACTTTATCATTGTATAGCAATGTTTTATGTCAACACAAGATAAAATCATCTTTGATGGTGGATGTTTTTATGTTAACATCCTTGTAACCACTCTGAAGATGACTTATGTGAGCCGAAAGCTTAGAACCAACTAAATAAAAGATTATCCAAATGTTCGACAAATTTTGTTTTTATTTTCACCTGAAATTAAAGCCAAAATACAATGTTTAGAACGGCTCATGATTAAACATAATAGACATTCATATTTAACAGTATATGCTTAGAAAATTATCTGCTGCCTCAATACACTATATATATATATATATATATATATATATATATAGACCCCCTACACACACAGACGGAATGATTAAAAAAAGTAGCTCCCTATTTTATATATGATGGGTTTGAGTTTAAGTTTTGTTTTAGCATATCAACCTCTATGGGTTATTTAATGCTAAAAAGGTTTTAAAATATTGCTGTTTTTAACATTTGGTCATAGTGAGAAAGTTGATTTAGTCAGATTTTGATGAAATTTTTTTTTTAATTTTAGAAAACTGAAGATGTATTCTACTTTTGTATTCAAAATTGTATTGGTGGTAATAATTTTTTTCTTTAAAAATGTGCTATGGTAATAATTTTGTTTTCTTCAAACATGTATATTTTCTATAAAAGTTTATACTTTCATAGTGTTTTGACCCTAGTTTGGGAGTTAAATATTTGCCCATAGCTGGGACCCTAACAGGTGCTACCACTCCGGGTCAGGGTGGACCTGAAAACAACAGCAATTAAGAGATGTTTCCATGCTCCTCACAACCTCCCAATCAGAGGCCTTGCTGCCGGATACAGTTTACCTTCATATCCAGGACCAATATATGATGGGCTTTCCTGTCTAACAAGACGGGAAAGTCCATCATGCATAAAATACTGAGTTACTTTTCAATCTCAATGAAGATCTCAGTTTTATATAATGCAGTATATATTCCCCAAATTACAGTCGATGAATATTGGTGGGTTTATTAGCGTGAAATACGTCTGACCTGAATTTCTCGGTTCAGTTAATTTTATGCCAGCTGTTAGCTTGAACGGTTGGAATTTTATAACAGTTTATGAAAAATTTTATAAATGTCATTGTAACTCCAGAATGCACTCTTTCTATACTATATATACTATGCCTGTATTTACTAGCCTTCCCACGCAAGGCCAGATGTGACACATGGTCATTTTATAGTGGGTATTCCCGGCCATATAGCCGGGCCCAAAAATGTCTGTCTATTTGTGCTCTCTGTTCGGAAGCAGAGAGCGCCCTCTACCCGAAGGCAGAGCGCTGACAGTGTCATAGAGCAGTCAGGAGAGAGAGAGAGAGAGAGAGAGAGAGAGAGAGAGAGAGGTTTGTTTCATGGCATATCAACGTCTGTGGGTTATTTAATGCCGAAAAAGCTAGAATCTTAAGGTATTTTTTAAAATGTTTGGTTATAGTGAGAAGGTTGATTTAGTCAGATTTTGATGAAAATTTTTATTTTATTTTATTTTACTTTAGAAAACTGAAGATGTCTTCTAGTTTTGTATTCAGAAATGTATTGCTGGTAATAATCTTTCCTTTCAAAAAATGTATATTTTTCTATAAAAGCATATTGTTATACTTCCATAGTGTTTTGACCCCAATTTGGGGGTTACCTGTTTGCCTATCGATGGGACCCTAACAGGTGCTATCACCCCGGGTCAGGGTTGACCCGGGAACAACATCAATACAGAAGTCATTCAATGCTCCTCACAACCTCCCAATTAGAGACCTTGCTGCTGGATGCAATTATGGCCGTAGTATATATATATATAAAGTGGACACTAAGGTCAACACTGAGGAGGCAGCAGACTATTTCATGCTTGAGCACAATCTTCAAGAGACTGTTGCCGCTCGGTGTTGACCTCAATTTCTACTTTTATATTGACAGATGCTCAGTCTCTGACACTAAGCTCTTTTACCAATAAATATTGCACACCTTTTATATATGCATATATTCATTTCACCCCAAGCAAGGCAGAAATGACCCTGGTGCGCAGGGGCTTATAGTGAGCGAAAAAAATAGGTACACGGGATTTCGAAGAAAAAATAAGAGATGAATGGGAATCAAGTAGACAAAAGATGGCAATTGATGTTGAATTTAAACATTTGGAGATTGTAGCTATCAGGCAAGCATGCAAATAGAAGAGAGTTTCACAAACGGAAAGTGCAAGAAAAGAAACTATTAAAGTAGAAGAGGTAGTTACATTTAACTAGTTCAGCGGTAAAAGGGTGGAACATTAATGCCAATCTAGAAGCACGAAAACTATATTTTCTTAAATTTATCACACACACACACACACACACACACACACACATATATATATATATATATATATAGAGAGAGAGAGAGAGAGAGAGAAACCAGACTTACAGTCATACTAACACCTTCCATATTTTGTATTGTTATTTCTTGTTAATATCTATTTGTTATTTCTACCCTGGTGGCCGTGTTGTTCTTTCCGGACCTTAACCTGGTCCGAAACAATAAATAAGAGTTAAAGACAAGAACAACACGTGTTTTGCCAAAAAATATGCTGTTTAAATTTCAGTTAAACAATTTTTTTATTACTGGTTTAGTCTACATAAAGATTTTAAAAAAATTAGATTTTTTACAGAAATCTAAAATTCGTACAGGAAAACCGAAATATGTTTTCCAGAAACTAAACAAAGAATAAAGAGGTAAGAAAATGTCATTAGAATTAAATACTGGACTGCTAAGTAAAATCTAATCTATATGTCAGTAAATGCTGGATAATCTACTTAGATAATAATCCTAAGTGTGCCATGGGCAGAAGTGAGTAACGAGAAAATTACAAGAAAAATCAGAACAAGGAAACTTATATTTACAATTCGAATGAGACATTTAATTTCAAATTTATGGGAGATATAGTGAGGAAAGTAGGCCAAGAGAATATAACACTTACTGTAGATATTAACGCCAAGAGAAACAGAGGAAGTCTATTTAATAAGTTTTTATGAATTAGTGGTAGAATACACACAAAATGGATGACAATGAATGGAAAAGTTACTGCAACAAAAGACTCGAAGTTGGGGAGAGTCATGATTGTTCAAGAGTTCGACGTATAAAAGAAGTAATCAATAAATCATCATTACAATATATAAGCTATGTTAATTTAGGGATCATATTTTATTCCGAAATTTATCAATAAGAGGCTGTTAAATTTATATATATATATACATATATATATACAACACGTTAAAATTAGCTTCTCTGAATACATGCGCTTATGGCTTAGCGGGTAGCGACTCCGACTGATACCAAATCGGTAGAGTTAAAATCCCGGCTAGAAGCAAGTGGAAGTGTCTAACCACACTGATGAGCTGCGATACAGCGAAACAGGCTTGTATGTGGATGTCTAATATATATATATATATATATATATATACAAGTGAATAAGAAACGAAGAAAATATTGACAACGTTCAAAACATTAATTTAAAACAGTGCTCAATATAGAAATAGAGCTATGAATATTTATTATGAATTATACTTTAGAACTTGTCTAAACTACAAAATTGTACATTTTGTTTCGACACTGAAAGAATAATGTCTCATCAGATAGCAAACGTAAAAAAATAACGTTTACTACCTGATGAGACATTGTTCTTTCATATATATATATATATATATATATATATATATATATATATATATACCCCGATTGAGCGCTATGGAGTAATGGTAGACTTTGAAAAAACAGTAGCTGCTCACGCATCTACGCATCGTTTATTCAGTAATGTATTTGAACACTCTCGGCTGCTGGCGCGTGTTTATATTGTATATAACAAGCTAAAGTCCGCTTTCTTTCACCGAGTGCCCATAGCTCAATGGTAGAATTGCTGACTGATATCAATTCGGTCGAGTTTCAATCCTGGCTAGATGCAATCGGTTGTCTAACCGCACTGATGAGCTGTGATACAGCGAAACAGATCTGTCTGCCGATGACTAACTATATATAAATATATATATACTAGCACTATAGCCGGCGTTTCTCGGGTGTAATGAAAGCATTAAAACTATTCCATGGTCCTGGAGCTCAGACTCAGTCTAAAGAATATTTGTGTGAATTTTGGTGAGAATCGGATAAAAATTGTGGATTTGTATAAAGGACATACAGACAGATAAACAGACACACACACAAAAACATCTTGCCTTTTATATATATATATATATATATATATATATATATATATATATATTATCGATTTTCTGCACTATTGTAAGAACTGCAACCTTGAAACTTTTGAATATCGTTTCTTATGTCTTTGTGTATGAGTGTATCAAATTTGATTAAAATCGGACCTCTCCTTCTATTACCCGATTTTTTCGATTATCGATTGTCGATATTTATCGGGGAACCTCGACACAAAACCTAGCTAAGAACACTCGCAGACGCTTATAGTATAATTGCGTAAATTTTCAAGAAAATCGGTTCAGCCGTTTCGGAGTCTATAGGTAACGGACACACACACACACACACACACACACACACACGCACACACGCACAAACACAGACAAAGTTCCATTTATAAATAAGTTTAGATATATATACCGAATTTGGTTTTCTCAAAATACAAACACGGTAAGCACATAAAAAGATCTTTAACACCTAAATTTTATTCGAAAATCATTGATTACAAACTGACTATGTTTCCTAAACCTAAGAATACAGAAAATATGAAAGTGGAGCAGTTTTCATTGATCGATCGAAACGTACTGTTTAGCTTCGTTTTACAACTGCAAATGTTTAGATACGCAAATTTCATATGGTTAGTAATAAATGTGTGTGGGTCAAATTCTTTCATGCCCTGTGGATAAAAACATGTTTATTTGTGGTGAATACCTGTTCACAGTGATTCGAAAAAATCACCAACCGCCGACATTGGGCGGTTAGCGCTTATTACACGAGAAATGAACGGAAGCTTCTTCGCCTTATGAGACAAGAAATGATTATCATTCATGCAAAAAGTGATTCGTTGAGTACCACCTACGTCAACATCACTGAAATCGCATTATATTATAATACAGACCGTTATATATATATATATGTATGTGTGTGTGTGTGTGTGTGTGTGTGTGTGTACCATCCTATCATGCTCAGCGGGGATAACATGTGAGAAAACAGCTAATAATCCTCTCAACGAACTAATTTGTACAGGAAATGTTTAAAAAATTCACTCTATTTTAATAAAAACTGTTATATATATATATATATATATATATAACTATTTACGCTCTCACTATTTACTCTCTCACACCCTGATTGAGCACTCTGGAAGAATGGTAGACTTTGAAAAACAGTAGCTACTCTGGCATCTACGCATCGTTCATGCAGCATTGAATTAGAACCCTCTCAGCTATTGGGCGTGTATAATGATAATATACACGCTAAAAAGTCTGCCTCCTTCTACCGAGCACCCGTAGCTCAGAGGTAGAATCGCCTACTGATGCCAATTCGGTCGGGTTTTAATCCTGGGTAAAAAGCAATCGGCTGTTTAACCGTACTGATGAACTGTGATACAGCGAAACAGATCTGTCTGCGGATAAATATATATATATATATGTATGTGTGTGTGTGTGTGTGTGTGTGTGTAATAATGTGAAATTCAGAAAACTGAGAGGATAATCAAACAAATTTATCTAATTAATATATAATATGAAATAGATAAAAATAGGGAGCTCAATGGATATTATCCAGAGCAATATGATATATAGAAAAGAAAACACATACTTAAACGGTCATTAATCCAGAATTTATTCCGGAAGATGTGTAAGTCACAGTATTGAGGTTAGGTGAAGAGTAGAGACGTATATAGTTTAGCACTGAACTAGCGATCGTACCGGAAATATCACAAAAATCAAAGACCATATACACCAACCCACACACACAGAGAAATTCTTAAAAAGAAAAACAATATAATATCCAAGACCGACACGAATGAATAAACGCATTCAAAAAAAAAAAAAAATCGCACACAAACACGCACCCCTAAGAAGCCATATGTGCATATATTTTTTTTATAATCGTATCGCCCCAAGCAATGCATTTTACTGCCACTGTTGCGCAGGGGGTTACATAAAAGGAATGTTATGAGAAAGAGTGACAGGTTATAAGGGTGTCAGGAAGTGTTAAAAGAAGGATGAGAATACTGATGCGAGTGGAGTAGACGGGGAAAGGAGCATGAGAGAGAGAGAGAGAGAGAGAGAGGATGCAGATTAGTGAGATAGGAGATGACTATTGACTTTACATTTAAATTCTTGGAGATTGTAGATGTCGGGAAAGCAAGGAAATGGAAGGGAATTCCACAGGCGGAAGTGCGAGAAAAGAAGCTGATGAAGTAGAATCTGCGTTTACATCTTATTGGTTTCACAGTAAAATGCTGGGACCTAGTTGGTAATCTTGTGGCTCGAGTAAATTTATATATACGGGGCACCAGTGAGCTAAGTTCATCGGAGCAGAAGCCCTGAAAGTATTTGTAGAAGAGACACAGGGAAGCCACATTGCGCCGGTGAGAAAGTGACTGTATACAGATTCTCCGTTGGACTTTGTCAAGGACACCTAGGTGGATAGGGGAGCACCCGACCAGATCATCATCATTTAGCCATCACACCCAATGATGCATAGGGCAGCAACTTTTTGTTGCTGTTTTTGTAACAAACTGTTTTTTACGAGACAGAGTTGCTAGCCCTGTACCCAACCCCCAAACCTGGAGAACAAGTGAACCATTCTTGGTCCTTACGTTTACAGCAGTGGCATTCCCAAATGGTCACCCATTTAAATCCTGACCAGGCTCGATGTTACTTAACTTTGGTGATCGGACGGGAACCGGTGTATTCAACACGATATAGCCTTAGACACTCAACCAGATATGGCAGCAGTATTCAATGCACAGGCGAATGGTAGATTTATATATGTGCAGGATTGTTTCAGGTGGAAACAAAACTTCCTGGCCCTACACAGAGAATCGACTTTCTTAGCAGAGGATTTAGATATGGGTTCTATATATTCATTCCACTTTAGGTCTGTTGTGAGAATTAAGCCGAGGAGGCGCAGTGTTTTGCTTTCAGGGAGACTAGCCTGATCCATGCTAATGAAGGGTAGCAGCGATTGTCTGTGATGGTTAATAGATAGCAGCTCCGTTTTGGAAGCATTAAACTTCACGCGTCATTTTTTACCCCAGTCCACCACAGATTGGAGATCTTTTTCAAGCTCGGCAGCGAGGTTTGCTTTGTCAGCCTCGGCATGCACTCAATACGAACAAAACTAAAAAAAAAAAAATAAATAAAGACAAAATAAAGATTCATCACCGTTTAATTATGCGTTGAATTTTCTTATATATATATATATATATATATATATATATATATATATATATATATATATTTCCTCCTGTAACGCTTAGGGGAGATAACCTGTGAAGACACAGCTAACCTTCTTCTTCTATGTGCCTTCTCCTTTCACGACGTAGGCAATCAGGGCCTTCCACATCTCCTTATCCCTGGTGACACTTAGCACGCTTTCTCCTGTAACGTCTAGCAGCCCTCGTTCTGTCATCCACCTTCTCAGGCCCTTCAAATATATTATCCACTGCTCTCCTCTGTCTCTTTAGCTCTCCTAAATAAAAAATATTTCCTGAATAAAATATACTTTTCCTGAACCTACAAGAAGAATTCAAACTTACGATATTGTCTGCAGATCTAGTTATAACTAGAATAAGCACATAGTATAGTGGTTTTCTGAAAGTATAATTGTCGAGCCGTATTCAAATTTCGGTCGAGGTCGTTGGACCTACTTTGGTACGAATACCTTTACAAAAGATGTATCGCCCGGTTCACACTCCACTCACTTCTATTGAACGGGTGAAGAGGCTCATCCCTTGTTTCCTGTTTAGGATGCGGTTTCCGGTTTTTCTCTTTTCTAATCTTCTCACTGTTTTTTTTTTTTTTTTTTTTTTTACAATTGGAGTAGATAGACTAAACTATCGCCCGGTTCACACTCCACCCACGTCTATTGAACAGGTGAAGAGGCTCATCCCTTGTTTCCTGTTTAGGATGTGGTTTCCGGTTTTCTCTTTTCTAATCTTCTCACTCTTATGTAGCCCCCTGCACATCAGTGGCGTTACCGCCTTGCTTGGTGTAATATGATTAAAAAAAAAAAAATCAAAATCCATCTCTTCTACCCCAACCCCAGCTATGAATCATGAATCTGGGCAGCTTTCGAATTTAAGAAAAAACAAAACCGGATGCAGTTCGGCAGCAACCCTGTACCCAACAGCAGTTTAAAAAAGAGGTCTACATATCGCTACCCACAACGTGACACCCGAGACCTGGCTAAGATTGAGAAGCCGCACCCGGCAGCGAGGCCTCTGATCGGGAGGTTTTAAGGAGCGTGGAACAACCTCTTAATTGCTGCTGTTCCCAGGTCCACTCTGAGGGGGTAGTACCTGTTAGGGCCGCAGAAACGGGCAAACACTTCACCTCAAAACACTATGAAAGTATAAAAACAAACTTTTATAGTAATAATTCCAGAAAATATTACCAGCAATACATTTTTAAAGATAAATTATTAACAGCAATCTATTTTTGAGGTAAATATTACTAGCAATAGATTTCTAAATAGAAAATCGAAAGAAAAATATTATCAAAAATATATTAAAAATATTACTATCAATATATCGGACACTGGACAAAACAATCTTTACAAAATTCCGTCAATGAAACTTAATCTACAATCTGATTTCTTAAAATATACGAATATATTTTTACAATATATTCGTATTCCATTCATACGAATATATTGTAAAAATCTAGTCGCCATTAAATAACCCATTGAGGTTGATATACCATAAAACAAAATGAACCAAACGATATCTTCTACAAACTGATTTCTTACAAAGAATACATGTTCTATTCATAAGAATCTATTGTAAAATATCTTGTCGGCATTAAATAAACCATTGAGGTGTTGATATGCCGTAAAACAGATCAAACTACGTGACATTATACAAACATTCAAATATACATTTGGTTGCCTTGGGGGAGCGGGGAGTAATGATAAACGAGTTAGTCTACTTAACCATCAATACAGAATAGTAAATTTGGTCCTAATTGGGTACTCTCTTTTAAACTTATGCCGAACTTATCTGCATTATAATTTTCCGGAGATTTTGGAAACTAACGAGAACATTAACCCAAGGTTGCACCTTTACCATTATGATATAAGAGAGAAAAGAGTTGATGTCAAAGGCAAACATATACCTGAAAAAGGTGCCGAAGAAACTGGACAATTTATTGCATAACTTGCATATCCGTTAGGATCTTATGACAAAAATGGCATTGCGCAGGGGAGGTGAATAGGCAAACATCTCAGTAATTTAGATAAAATTCTACTTTCTATTCTCCCTTTTTATTTTTGTTGTTATATTTGGGTGGGGGCTGCACAAACCTCAGTCTTCAGCCTTGAGTCCAAAAGCGTCTTAGAGCCTTTGTGGGTGACGGATTATTCTCCAACCTCTCTCCCATAAGCGCTATACCTCCACGGAAAGTGCTACACTCCCTGGATCGCCGATTCAATTCTTCACGGTCAAGACACGCCACGCAATATACATAGTAGCAAACCACCACCCACTTTTCCTGTTTATTCCATCGGTGAGAAATGTGTTCCACCCGAACAGATGACTTTCGCGAGCCACCGCTCTGCGGAACCGACTCCCAAGATAATGTTTCCCTGATCAGTACAGTCTTAACCTGTTCAAGTCTAGGCTTAACAGTTATCTTCTACTTATATTCATATAAACTTACCCTTAACGTAACCCTCTAGCTCGAGAGGCTCCTAATTCTTGTAAAAGCTGAACCTTACTGGAAAAAAAAAGTAATGAAAAGTCGCTTGTTCTGATAAATACGACGACCCAAGTGTATTAACCCCCCCCACCCAAAAAAAACCCCATGCAATCAACGTCTCAGACCAAAGTCACGTGAGCACAAAATATCTGAAATTCTTCTACGCTTCTTATCACCGGCTCAAACGGCATTTTCGTCACTTCGTCTTTTTGCTTCAACTGTTGGAAGGAAATCCGAGAAAAGGCCGTTTTATAAAAAAAAAAAAAAGCAACAAAAATAAGATGATAGATAAATTAGGACAAATGGAAAATGTGTCATTTAAAACGTTTAGATAATTTTAAACTATCAATTCACATGTTTGCGCATTGCGTTGATGAAGTTTGTAACTGTCATATTTAATTTGAGGAGTGCGCTTATGTATGTGGGTGGGCCAGGATTAGACATATGTTCGCATATCTGCGCATGCGCGTGTGTAAAATGCAAACGATTGAGAAAGAAAAATGAGAAAGAGAGAGAGAGAGAGTGAGTAACTTAGAAAGTAAGAGAGAAAAAGAGAATGAAAGGGAGAAAAACAGAGAGAGAAAGAGAGAGAGAGAGAATGAGTAACTCAGAAAGTAAGAAAGAAAAAGAGAATGAGAGGGAGTAAAACGCAGAGAGAGAGAGAGAGAGGGGGAGAGAGACAGAGTAAGTGAGATTGTGAAAGTTATTATTGGTGTTATGTTACTGGGTCATATATTTAATGCTATTGAAGTTTATATTTTTGATTTTTAATTTCCATAACATTATACATATCACCTCCGTAATTGGACTATATTTTACTCCCTGACGATGGTGCACTTTACACCGAAACCTGAAAGTTTTTGAGTTGCAGTCCTATATATAAAACTAATAATAAAATATCCCTGTAAAAGCTTTACTTCTGTATTGAGCATTTTATATAAAGTTACAAGTACCAAACTGTGGAATATATAACCATTAGTTTATACCACTATATATATATATATATATATATATATAGTACTGTGCAAAAGTATTAGAACAAGAACTATTTTATCTTTTATGAGGCATATTGACAGAAAATAAACAATTTAATTAAATTTAATTTATTTGATTTAATCAACAAATTTTTTAACAAGAAAAAATACTTGTTACAAAATAAATTTAATATTTGGTATGATAGCATTTCACTTTGAAATAATAAAATAACTGCGACAATTTACCAATCGCACATATATATATATATATATATATATATATATATATATATATATATATATATATATAAATCGCCTGATGAGGTACTATTGATAGCACCGAAACACAACAGCTCTCTCTCTCTCTCTCTATATATATATATATATATATATTAATGCAGGTTTCATTGAATAATATAGACAAGTTTTATAAAAAAACCAATGTAGTATATAAATTCATATGTCCATTTAGAGAATGTATCTCTAACAACCTCTATAATATCTACATTGGCCACACCACAAATTCGCTCTCACGGTGTCTGACGTTGCATTTAAATCAAAATTCAAATATATTCCGTCATTTAGAACAACACGGTTATCAACGCACACTTCTGAGAAAAACGCTTGTTGATAACACGTACATACTTAAACAAGAAAATAACAAACAGAAACTAAAAATCCTCGAAGCAATCTACATTAAACAATTTAAACCTGGTTTGAATACAATCATTTTGATATTTCCAACAACGTACTCAAATGTCTGTAATCAGACCAGGGACCACAACGCCACTATTTTGTCACTGTCTTCGGCCATCCGCCACGGTAGGGATGGACTTATATTTTCAATTCAATTCTCTTTATTGTTAATAGCTTAAATGTTCTATGTTTACTGTGTGTTAATATTTACTCTTTGATAATGGCTTATGTGAGCCGAAAGCTTAGACCAGATAAAAAATTCAACAAATACTGTGATTTTTTGTTGTCTTTCAACGACATCACCATCAAGTATATCAGACGGTATGAACGGATCCTACACAAAATTAATAGACAAAACTTGTCTATATTATTCAATGAAACCTGCATTAATGAAAAAATGCTGCCAAAATACACACAATATATATATATATATATTTATTATAAATTATATTTTAGAACATGTACATAACTTCTCTATATATAATCGCTGCGATTATATATAGAGAAGTTATGTACATGTTCTAAAATATAATTTATAATAAATATTCACAGCTCTATATAGAAAATTATATATCGAGCACTGTTTTAAATTAATGTTTTGGACGTGGAAAGAATTCTTCGTTCTGTATTCACTCGTATATATATATATATATATATATATATATATATATATACTCTAACATAGAATTAATGTGGAGAAGTTTGTTACTTAGCTGAAAAGTCTTATTTCAGTCATGCAGACGCCGACGTTTCGAGTAGCCATTACCATGATGTCTTCACTCGTCAGGTTTTTTTTATACTGCTATTATTATATTATATTATAGTTAAGTCTTTTTAACGCTTTATCTTTATCTCAATATCGAGCACTTTATGACAAATAAGCTGATTACTTAAAATGCCTTTCTTCAAGTAAACTACTGAAAAAAAAAAACAGCAATTTTGTTCTCAGTATGATTACAATTTAAAATTATACACATCCATAGATATTTTTTATCACCCAATCTCTCTTTATTTACCATGATCAGTTCTGTTTTCGCTTTCTCTCTCTCATTCATTAAACACAGAGAGAGAGAGAGAGAGAGAGAGAGAGAGAGAGAAAGAGCGGTTATGAGGTAGTTCCAGGCGCCTCAGAATCTTCTGATAAGTAGCCTTGTCCCCAGATGAAACTTATGGTCATACCAAAGACTTTGTGTGTTTATTTGGGAAGCAACCATATTTTTTCTTCAAACATGTTTCGTTGAATTTGACAGACAATAAAAATTTTAGAAAAGTTTTTCTCGTAAACTTAAATTTTCGCATTTATTGGGGCAAAGGACAAAAAAATATCCGTATTTTATGTTTACTGTTGTTCCAAGTGCTTTCGGTCACTTCTTTAGACATTTTGCAAAGGTTTGCTGTTAATTATTGCTAATTTCTTTTCTCGGTCGTCTTTTAAGATGGAATTATATATATATATATTTTAATACACAGTTTTATCAAAAAGTGTCCAATATAATTGTATTGGACACTTTTTAATAAAACTGTGTAATGAATTATATATATATATATAATTATATTGTAGAACGTTTGAATATTCTTCATTTGTAAACAAGTTATTACGCGACCTGGGTTTCTTCCATGTGGTGTCTTCGGGATATTTGCAATAACTTGCAATAACTTATTGCAAATCACCTAAAGACACCACATGATAGAAACCTCGGTTACATAATAAATAGTTTACAAATGAAGAAATATATATATATATATATATATATATATATATATATATATATTGAGTGTATTTTGGCAGCATTCTTTCATTAATACAGGTTTCTTTTTTAATCATATCACTCCAAGCAAGGCGAAAACACCACTGATGCGCAGGGGGCTACGTAAGAGTGAAAAGATTGGATTCCATTGAATAATATAGACAAGTTGTGTCTATTTATTTTGCGTAAGATCCGTTCGTATGATCTGATTAGCTTGATTGTGTTGTCATGGAAAGACGACAAGAAATCGCAATAATTGTTGATTTTTTTATCAGGTCTGAGCTTTCGGCTTACATAAGCCATTATCAAAGGATGAACATTTAATGGCCAGTGAACATAGAACATTAAAATTATTTTTATATAAATGTTCTATGTTCACTGTTCATATCTATATATCTATCTATCAATCTATCTGAGTCTGTTCATATCTATCTATCTATCAATCTATCTGAGTCTGTTCATATCTATCTATCTATCTATCTATCTGAGTCAGTTCATATCTATCTATCTATCGGAGTCTGTTCATATCTATCTATCTATCAATCTATCTGAGTCTGTTCATATCTATCTATCGGAGTCTGTTCATATCTATCTATCAAACTATCTGAGTCTGTTCATATCTATCCTCGGAGTCTGTTCATATCTATCTATCAATCTATCTATCTATCTATCTATCTATCTATCTGGGTCTGTTTATGTATGTATGTATGTATCTATCTATCTATCTATCTATCTGAGTCTGTTCATATCTATCTATCTATCTATCTGAGTCTGTTCATATCTATCTATCTGTCTGAGTCTGTTCATATCTATCTATCTAGTCTGTTCCCTTATCTATCTATCTATCTATCTGAGTCTGTTCCTATCTATCTATCTATCTGAGTCTGTTAATATCTATCTATCTATCTATCTATCTATCTATCTATCTATCAGTCTGTTCATATCTATCTATCTATCTGTCTGTTCATATCTATCTATCTATCTATCTATCTATCTGAGTCTGTTCACATCTATCTATCTATCTATCTGAGTCTGTTCATATCTATCTCCATCTATCTATCTGTTCATATCTATCTCTCTATCTATCTGAGTCTGTTCATATCTATCTAACTATCTATCTGAGTGTCTGTTCCATCTATCTATCTGAGTCTGTTCATATCTATCTATCTATCTATCTAGATGTCTGTTCATATCTATCTATCTATCTATCTGTCTGTTCATATCTATCTATCTATCTATCTGATCTGTTCATATCTATCTATCTATCTATCTGAGTCTGTTCATATCTATCTATCTATCTATCTGAGTCTGTTCATATCTATCTATCTATCTATCTAGGTATTTATATCTATCTATCTATCTATCTATCCGTCTGTTCACTTATCTATCTATCTATCTATCTGAGTCTGTTCATATCTATCTATCTATCTATCTGAGTCTGTTCATATCTATCTATCTATCTATCTGAGTCTGTTCTATCTATCTATCTATCTATCTATCTGTCTGTTCATATCTATCTATCTATCTATCTATCTGAGTCTGTTCATATCTATCTATCTATCTATCTATCTAGATGTTCTATCTATCTATCTATCTATCTATCTGAGTCTGTTCATATCTATCTATCTATCTATCTATCTGAGTCTGTTCATATCTATCTATCTATCTATCTATCTATTTGAGTCTGTTTATATCTATCTATCTATCTGTCTGTTCATATCTATCTATCTATCTATCTATCTGAGTCTGTTCATATCTATCTATCTATCTATCTATCTCAGTCTGTTCATATCTATCTATCTATCTATCTATCTGTCTGTTCATATCTATCTATCTATCTATCTGCGTCTGTTCATATCTATCTATCTATCTGAGTCTGTTCATATCTATCTATCTATCTGAGTCTGTTCATATCTATCTATCAATCTATCTATCTATCTGAGTCTGTTCATATCTATCTATCTATCTATCTATCTATCTGCGTCTGTTCATATCTATCTATCTATCTATATATCTATCTGAGTCTGTTCGTATCTATCTATCTATCTATCTATTTATCTGAGTCTGTTCATATCTATCTATCTATCTATCTATCTGAGTCTGTTCATATCTATCTATCTATCTATCTATCTATCTATCTATGTATCTATCTATCTATCTATCTGAGTCTGTTCATATCTATTTATCTATCTATCTGAGTCTGTTCATATCTATCTATCTATCTATCTGAGTCTGTTCATATCTATCTATCTATCTATCTAGGTCTATTCATATCTATCTATCTATCTATCTGAGTCTGTTCATATCTATCTATCTATCTATCTGAGTCTGTTCATATCTATCTATCTATCTATCTATCTATCTGAGACTGTTCATATCTATCTATCTATCTATCTATCTAAGACTATTATCTATCTATCTATCTATCTATCTAAGACTGTTCATATCTATCTATCTATCTATCTATCTATCTATCTATCTAAGACTGTTCATATCTATCTATCTATCTATCTATCTATCTAAGACTGTTCATATCTATCTATCTATCTATCTATCTAAGACTGTTCATATCTATCTATCTATCTATCTATCTGAGACTGTTCATATCTATCTATCTATCTATCTATCTATCTAGAGACTGTTCATATCTATCTATCTATCTATCTATACAGACTGTTCATATCTATCTATCTATCTTTCTAGAGACTGTTCATATCTATCTATCTATCTATCTGAGACTGTTCATATCTATCTATCTATCTATCTATCTATCGAGACTCGTTCATATCTATCTATCTATCTATCTATCTATCTGAGACTGTTCATATCTATCTATCTATCTATCTGAGACTGTTCATATCTATCTATCTATCTATCTAGAGACTGTTCCATATCTATCTATCTATCTATCTATCTATCTGAGACTGTTCATATCTATCTATCTATCTATCTATATGAGACTGTTCATATCTATCTATCTATCTATCTATCTATCTGAGTCTGTTCATATCTATCTATCTATCTATCTGAGTCTGTTCATATCTATCTATCTATCTGAGTCTGTTCATATCTATCTATCTATCTATCTGAGTCTGTTCATATCTATCTATCTATCTATCTGAGTCTGTTCATATCTATCTATCTATCTATCTGAGTCTGTTCATATCTATCTATCTATCTATCTATCTGAGTCTGTTCATATCTATCTATCTATCTATCTATCTGAGTCTGTTCATATCTATCTATCTATCTATCTATCTGAGTCTGTTCATATCTATCTATCTATCTATCTGAGTCTGTTCATATCTATCTATCTATCTGAGTCTGTTCATATCTATCTATCTATCTATCTGAGTCTGTTCATATCTATCTATCTATCTATCTATCTATCTGAGTCTGTTCATATCTATCTATCTATCTATCTATCTATCTGAGTCTGTTCATATCTATCTATCTATCTATCTATCTATCTATCTGAGTGTG
>JBBBDQ010002242.1:0-90000 GCA_037127315.1 Ascarosepion bandense
TGTTCAGGAAATAGAGTTCAGGAGGTGGGTTTTTGAATGACCAGGTCAAAGGCTGTCTTTTACTGTATCTTGACCACACATTAAGAATTTTCCGGTGGAAGCTTTATTAAGATAAAAAGAAAAAAAAATCCTGGAAAAAATACTAAGTCCGCAAGATGTTTACACATCAAAAGAAGGAAAATTTAAGTACCTTGAAATTTCGGACTTACAGTCGCCAATGCTTATCTTTTAGTTTTATTTTAGCCTGGGGGTCTTTAGTCACTTCCAGATTGTTTTAAATAAATACAGGTGATTTTTCCGAGCCGATCAGTAGAGTAGAGTGAGAGAGTCAGTTAAGTTAGTCAGTTGAGTGAAGTGAACCTCCATTCGTCTTGTTTCGGTCAGTTCAGATTTGTTGATCTCCATTAATTAGAGTTAGAGCTGTGTGTCACATTCGCCTGCCCCAATCGAAAAGGCTAGCTCTAAACAAAATAAAGCATCCTTTCAACTCATCCAAGTTGTGGAAGTTCATTCCTTATAGTTTAATCTTGTACTCCTAGCTGTTGGGCCGACATTTTCTACAAAATCCCGGCAAACATCACAGCATGGAGAACAGCCGCCGGAGAAATTGTTCAGACCATCAGTTGGAGTGTTACAACTGACAATCCCTTTCTTCTAGATTTTCAATGCATTCCTATAGTAAAATCATTAGAAATGCATTTACATTATACATATAATAGCCCTATTCTATCAATAATGCTTGTATTCATTCCTGACCATTGACAATCCCTTTCTTCTTGATTTTCAATGCATATTTACTGTAAAATCATTAGTAATGCATTTACATTATACATATAATAGCCCTATTCTATCAGTAATGCTTGTATTCATTCCTGACCATTGACAATCCCTTTCTTCTTGATTTTCAATGCATATTTACTGTAAAATCATTAGTAATGCATTTATATTATACATATAATAGCCCTATTCTATCAATAATGCTTGTATTCATTCCTGACCATTGACAATCCCTTTCTTCTTGATTTCAATGCATTCCTATAGTAAAATAATTAGGAAGGCATTTATATTATGAATGTAATAGCCCTATTCTATCAATAAAGCTTGTATTCATTCCTGACCACTGACAATCCCTTTCTTCTTGATTTTCAATGCATTCCTATAGCAAAATCATTAGAAATGCATTTACATTATACATATAATAGCCCTATTCTATCAATAATGCTTGTATTCATTCCTGACCATTGACAATCCCTTTCTTCTTGATTTTCAATGCATATTTACTGTAAAATCATTAGTAATGCATTTATATTATACATATAATAGCCCTATTCTATCAATAATGCTTGTATTCATTCCTGACCATTGACAATCCCTTTCTTCTTGATTTCAATGCATTCCTATAGTAAAATAATTAGGAAGGCATTTACATTATGAATGTAATAGCCCTATTCTATCAATAAAGCTTGTATTCATTCCTGACCATTGACAATCCCTTTCTTCTTGATTTCAATGCATTCCTATAGTAAAATAATTAGGAAGGCATTTATATTATGAATGTAATAGCCCTATTCTATCAATAAAGCTTGTATTCATTCCTGACCATTGACAATCCCTTTCTTCTTGATTTCAATGCATTCCTATAGTAAAATAATTAGGAAGGCATTTACATTATGAATGTAATAGCCCTATTCTATCAATAAATCTTGTATTCATTCCTGACCATTGACAATCCCTTTCTTCTTGATTTCAATGCATTCCTATAGTAAAATAATTAGGAAGGCATTTATATTATGAATGTAATAGCCCTATTCTATCAATAAAGCTTATATTCATTCCTGATCACTGACAATCCCTTTCTTCTTGATTTTCAATGCATTCCTATAGTAAAATCATTAGTAATGCATTTACGTTATACATATAATAGCCCTATTCTATCAATAAAGCTTGTATTCATTCCTGATCACTGACAATCCCTTTCTTCTTGATTTTCAATGCATTCCTACAGTAAAATTATCAGTAATTTCATTTACATTTTAAAGAGGTGGGAAAAAAATTTATAGTGTTTTTAAATGGGTGGCATTTGAACATGTAATTTAATTTTTCACACGACTGAAATTTATAATTGTTATAATTTAACAAGTTTAGTGAATGCAAAATAACCAAAACAGTTGTTAGAAAATGAAATGTTAAATTTTTTGTCCCTTTTGTTATTTGTTGCCAAGAAAAATTGGGGGAAAAATAGCCAATCAAAAGATGTGGACCTAAAAAGGTTACTGAATGAGAAGTAACCAAAATGGAGGTTGAAAAATGAAATGTTAATCTTTATAACATCAGCAAAACACAATACTTACCAGCTGCATAAAGTAGATAACCCCTGCTAGGGGTGAACAGCTAGACAGCAATATAGCCCCTCCCTCACAATAGTATACAATGTATTTATGAGGATTGGGACATACTCGTTAATGTGCATAGGTATGTAACAAAGGTAGAGAAAGAGCAAGGTCAAGTAAAAGTGGTGATTTGAAAGATATGACAAAGAAGAAACAAATGGCTTGGGGGGGCGGGGGGCTCAGTGGTTATTGTTTCTCACTCTTTAGAGCTCAGTTGAAAATGAAACAAATATGTGCAATAATACCCCACACTCACACGGTGAAGAGTGCTCAAGACCTTTTGTATTAAATCTAAGCAAGTTTCTCTCTGTAAATAGGAATCGTTACTGTATCTAAATCTAATCTGTCTGATTTATACTGCTAAATCATTATTTTTAGTAGATACCTGTATTTGAGTAGATGCTCTGTTTATTGTTCAGGAAGGGGTTCCCGGTTCATCCCCTTCTTCGGTCTTAGTGTTAGTTCAGCTGGAAGCTCTTTGCAGTTACGGAGTATGGTGGCAATGCCTTTACATTCTGAGGGTACCAGGTTGGCAGTTTCCTGGTTGCTGCTTCCGACTGGTAGTTAGGAACCCAACCTCTTGTGTAGCGTCTTGAGAGGCTGCTCTGATCAACAGTTGAATAATACCGGGGTTCTTGTAGTGCCATATTGCGCATGGACGGGCGTCCTTGCATGAACGTTCGGTGGGCAACCCCGAGGCCACATTATGTTGTAGGCCGCGCCAGTCTCCATCCTTCATATGCTGCAAACAAGTGACCGACTGATTCTACTCTAAGACCTCTCCTTAACTGAATCACTATGGAAAAAAGCAAACATAACAGCAAAACTAAACCAGCTAGTCTAAAAACGCCCAAACCCATCTGCATCTCTTTCACTAACATACGAGGTATCCGCACTAACTTCCTCAGCGTAGATTCATTCCTTCACACCAACTCACCTTAACCCTTCTATTCCCTCTTCTGAGTTTTACATTCCTGGCTACCTTTTCAGGAAGGACTCCAATGTTCATATGCATGGGCTTGGTGTGTATGTCAGCGAACACCTCCCCCTAGATTGGGTGACATCTCTTGAATCTCTGGATCATTTTTTCATGTGCTTCCGTCTCTCGCTTCTAAGCTTGATTAGCTATCTCTTCTTTCTCTACCGCTCCTCTTCCTCCTCTGACTGTTCGTTACTTGACAGCATCTCTGACAATATCAACAAAGCCATTTCTTCCCATCCCTCTGCCCATATATTTGTGTTTGGTGACTTTAACGCCCACCACACCAAGTGGCTGGAGAACTCTGTCACCGACCCTGCTGATGTCCACACCATGAATTTTTCAATCACCCAATCCCTTATGCAAGTGGTGGACTTCCCCACGCATTTCTCCAACAACCCTAACAGAAGGGACTCACTACTAGACATCTGCTTCACTTCTATCCCAGACTCTTGCACTACCAGACAGCTCTGCCCACTCGGAAACTCTGACCACACCGTAGTTTCCATTAACATTTCATTCCACTCCCACCTGACCCAAGAAACCCAGACCAGTAGAATATCCTACTGCTACCAAAGAGCAGACTGGGATTCGTTTCGAGACTTCCTCTGTGATGTCCCATGGAACAACGTTTTTAGTTTTCCCATCGAAGAATGTGCATCCGAGGTCTCCTCCTGGGTTAAGGCCGGCACCGATGCCTTCATCCCTGCCAGAAGATTACTGCTTAAGTCTCATTCATCTCCATGGTTCTCACCCGCTTGCTTGGCCATCATTGCTCACCGGAATCATTTCTTCCGACTTTATCATAGCTATGCGTCAGACCAAAACAGGCGCCTTTTCGTTTCAGCTTGAAATAAGTGTAAAAAGATACTTAATGAAGCTAAGATGTTGTTTGCTGCCAGAATGAAACAATGCATAGCATCCGCTAAGTTCAGCACCAAAGACTACTGGCGACTCTGTAAAAGAGTACTTAACAAGAGCAAGTCCACAATACCCCCACTAATCAATAATTTTGAGGTCCTCACCTCCTCAGCAGACAAGGCTGAATGCTTTGCACGGAGATTCTCGACCAATTCAAGTCTGGACTCGTCTGGGGTTCTTACACCCGACTTCCCACCTAGAACTGAGGCTCAACTGAATGACGTCCACATTACACCTTCGCTTGTCTCTAAGATAATCTCAAAACTTGACCCTCACAAAGCAAGCGGAGGGGACGGAATCCCAATCATAGTCTTAAAGAAATGTGCCCCTGAACTCTCCTCTGCAACTTCTGCCTCTCTGCTTCCTGCTTTCCTGCCTGTTGGAAATCTTCCTCTGTCATTCCTATATTCAAAAACACTGGAGAACCCTCAGACCCCACAAATTACCACCCTATCAGCCTTCTTCCAATCTTTGGCAAAGTGTTCGAGGCCATTATCAACGCCCTGAAATGTAATCGATCCTGGTTTGGCATCTCAACTTCAGTTACTTTCTCCCATGATATGGCTTACCTGTCTTTTCTAAAAATATTTTCATAGCAACTACTCTGACAAACATTTTACCCTTGGTCCCCTGACTGCAGGAATTTAAGTGTGCTACTAGATTGGCAACTAGGTCCCACCCTATTACTGTTGAAATAGCTAAATGCAATCAAAATTTAAATGCCATGTCAATCACCATCTTTTATCTTTTTGAATTCCATTCATCCTAAAATCAGTCTTTTCTCTCACTTTCCTCCTTTATAACCCACTGCATACTAGTGACATTCCCACCTTGCTTGGATTGATATGATTTAAAAAGAAAAAAATTTAAGAAATCACATTGTAGTATTAGCATAATTCTCTTATGATGTTCTTTCATAATACTTACTCTGTACAAGGCCCAAGAGCTAATCAAGGTAGATGATTACTAAGTAAGAGGCACTACCCCAAACAAAGCAATAATAGTACTAATATACAAGGGTCCACCAGAGATGAAAGAGTAGCAAAAAGACGTTAGAGAGAACCAGAAACCCAATCCTAATCAGGAAACAACTCATCCTATTTAGATTGTTTGGACTGTTGTCTTCATCTTTATTGTCAAACTCATGACATTATGAAATAGATTGTTCTAGTTCCACGTTCCATGCCTGTTTCAGATATTTCTCTTTAGTAACATAACTCTCGAAGTTTTTTTTGCTGAAAAATTTATTAATAACACGTTTCACCAGGGCATCTGCTCTTCTTATCTATATTAACCCTACAGTCATTGTTTGGACTGTTATCCTCATCTTTATTGCCATTTTTATGACATTTCGGTTGTTGTACACTCTGGTCATCTTCAGTTGCTAAGAATTTTGAACCGAACCCTTTATTTAAATCACTGAGCTATATCATTCTTATTCCATGTGTGATGTCACTTCTGGATGCCGTGTAGTTATCTCCAGACCTAGAGCCCCACAACTTACAACTCTTTGGGTCAAGTCAATGGATTTTATTGAACACTTTTACGCACTGGGCCACATGTCCTTGGAGAGCAAGAAGAATCTACCCAGATGAACAAAATAAAGGATTTGGCTTGAAATTCCAATCACCTAATCAAGGCTGGAGTGAACAACAGCCGAAATGTCCTGTATATAGCAATAGAGATCAGGATAACATTTCGAACAATATAAATAGTTACAATACCTCATCTCAGAAATATAGACAGATTCTGAGGAAGGCCAGATTACACAATGGCCAAAACATTGTGAATATGGTAATAAAGATGAGGACAACAGCCTGACCAATGTAAATAATTACAATACCTCATCTCAGAAATATAGACAGCCTCTACTTCTGTTCAAAAAACTGGAGAAGTTTATTTTGACTTCTACAAGGGAGTCAATTTACAATGAATTTACATAGCAAACTGGACACACTGATTAACTTTTATAAAATTTAATAAAAAAATTTTTTTTTGATATTTGTGATCCAGTATAATCTATGGTAACATGAAAAATAATGTTGAAAAAGTGATTCTTTGTGGTCACAGAGTCTACTGTACAACTCCACCTAGAGTTCAAGACAATCAGAATTTAGTTTTTGTTTTTTTTTTAATTGAATAACTCACCATCAACTTCATCTTGTGGTGGTGTCTCATTCCCACGATGAGACAACTTTGGTACTACAGTCTTGAAAAAATGTGTCATTCCTGAAGAATTTCTTATTTGTTCAAGTCGAGCTGGAAATGAACAAAATAAAAAAAAATATCATTTTAAAAATAGAGGAAAAAAAAATACAGAAAACTATCTAAAGTACCCAGCCTTGTCCGGGTCTCTAAATATCTAAATTGAATGCAATCAGGAGTTCACTGCCCTTTGCATTAAACTGTTTTAAAAAGTGGTTGACAATCTTCATTTGAATCTTTTATTATTATTATTATTATTATTATATAAACATTTCACCTCAAACAAGGCAGGAGCACCACTGATGTGCAGAGGGTTACAGTAAGAGAAAAGAAAAAAATTAAAAAATTAAAAATACAAGGGATGTCAAAGTTGCTGTTTCCAAGCAATAAGGAAAAAAGTTCTATTTTTAATTTATAAAAAAATTATAAATCAAGATAATAATAATAATAATAATAATAATAATAATATAAACAAACAAATATAAGATTAAGTTCACTCTTCATAACATTCATCCTATGTAACCCCCTGCACAACAGTGGCAGTAAAATGCCTTGCTTGGGGCAACACGATTAAAAAAAAAAAAAAAATGTACTCACAAATATATTTTTTTTAATTTTCTGGGGAAATTCCAATTTTTTTTTTTTTAAAATACTGCACTAATTTATATAATTTTGATATACATCATTGTAGGCTGTATTATAACAACCAAAACAAAAGTGAATATGATGAGATAAAGTGAAAAATTTATTAATAACACATTTCATCAGGGCATCTGCTCTTCTTATCTATATTAACCCTACAGCCATTGTTTGGACTGTTGTCCTCATCTTTATTGCCATTTTTATGACATTTTGGTTGTTGTACACTCTGGCCTTCTTCAGTTGCTAAGAATTTTGAACCGAACCCTTTATTTAAAATCACTGAGCTATATCATTCTTATTCCATGTGTGATGTCACTTCTGGATGCCTTGTAGTTATCTCCAGACTTAAAGCCCCAATAAAAAAAAATTAAAAAAAAAAAAGTACACACCTTGAAAGAGAGATAAGATCTTGTACTATTGTTTGGAAAAGTCGCAGATCAATGAAGGGCATAAAAACTTTTCATTTCTGGGTGGTGCCATGACAGGCAAAATGGGTTTGCCCTATTTTGCATACAGTCAAGTGACTGTTATTAGTAAGTCACCACTTAGTATCAGAGTCGAACATCCATGTCACAGACAAGAAGACATCAGAACAGGTTGGGTGGGTTATTTAGTAATTCATTTGCTGTGATCCCTATAAGTGCATATCTTGCTAGAATCATGACAATTGTGTAGTGAGTTTGATCCTCACTGAGTGCTAATACATTTAGCCTTGTACCACATCTAGAGTGCACTTAAAAAAAAAAATCATCACTATAAATGTATCTCATCAGATTCCATCTTGCATATTTATAAATCTATCATTTATCTGAGCATTGAATACAGTTGTCATATATGGTAGGGTGCGCCTGCTATTCAACCTGAGGTTCTTGATAAAATCCAAAGAAGAATCTGCAATTTAATCGATCTGACTTGGCATCTCGACTTCAGTCACTTTCCCACTGATGTGATGTGGCTTCCCTCTGTCTTTTCTACAAATATCTCCATGGCAACTGCTCTGACCACACAAATTTACATGTGCTACTAGATTAGCATCGAGGTCCCACTTTTTACCATTGAATCAGTTAAATGTAACCGCCTCTTCAACTGTAACAGTTTCTTTCCCCACATTTCCTGCCTGGGGACTGCTCTTTAGAATATGCCAACTGCACTTTTGTAAGGGGTAAAAGGTTCCAAGGAGGCCACCTGTTTGCCATGGGTGGCAACCATGATGCTCAAGAATGGGATCCTAGTGGTTTAAGGTTTTAGGAGTTGGGCTATCAGTCAGTCAAGTGCCATACATGAGACACACTTTGGATGATCATGTCTCAAAAAAGACATAATTGACTGAGCAGAAGATTATCCCGCAGTAGGTTGCCATTGCTTTCTGCAGTAGACTGGTGGCCAGCCAAGGCTATAGAACCCAATCAGTCCAGTTGACTCATAGCTAGAGAGAGAAGAGATGTATAATATTATTACATAGAAATTAGTGGAGAATCAGTTTATTACTTCATAATAATAGAAAACCGATCCCCCACTTTATGACCAGTTGAAGCCTTAATCATGATTCCAACTATTATATTCGTCAGTCAGTCAAGTGCTATACGTGAGACATACTTTGGGTGATCAGGTCTCAAAAGAGACATGACTGACTGGGCAGAAGATTATCCCACAGTAGGTTGCTATTGCTTTCTGCAGTAGACTGGTGGCCAGCCAAGGCTATAGAACCCAATCAGTCCAGTTGACTCATAGCTAGAGAGAGAAGAGATGTATTATATTATTACATAGTAATTAGTGGAGGATCAGTTCATTACTTCATAACAATAGAAAACCGATCCCCCACTTTATGACCAGTTGACGCCTTAATCATGATTCCAACTATTATATTCGTCAGTCAGTCAAGTGCTATACGTGAGACACACTTTGGGTGATCAGGTCTCAAAAGAAACATGACTGACTGGGCAGAAGATTATCCCACAGTAGGTTGCTATTGCTTTCTGCAGTAGACTGGTGGCCAGCCAAGGCTATAGAACCCAGTTTGTCCTATTATTTAACCCATAACTGGTGGGAAATGATGGATTAATACCTTTCCCAAGGGTATTTTTGCCTAAGTGAATGCAACAAATTCAACTGGAATTTGAACTCGGCTCCCCGATTTATCATTCCAAGTCAGTGGTCACTGCACCACAACGTAAATAGTTGGGCTGTACATATACTTTTAAACTTCAACACACCACTTTGGCCCCCTACTTGAACTAGACAGGCGGTTACAGAGGCCCAGTTCAGTCAAGCCATAAGTTGAACTAACAAAAGAAATAAAATTTGTTCATGTTTACTATAATACGCATTAAACTGACTTAGTGAGCGATGGCTGTAGGATCAAACAGACTGGGAACAAAGGAATCCGACATGGCTGTTTTAACCTCTGAGGAAAGTCAACACATGGGTGGTGGACAATCCAAGATATAACAGGTGCTTGGAACCCTCCCTACATTTGAGTATATCAGTCACGTAGTCCTGGAGGAATGAGGCAAAAAAAATTCACCCCTCATCATCTCTCCAATATGGGTCTACGAGATGGGTGGAGAACATGGTTGAATAATAATAAAGTATGAGCATAAAGAAATTACACAATGATAGTGACAAGGAAAATCAATCAAAAGAAATACTTTTGCAAATTCATTGTAATAGAATCAGTAGAAGACAAACTAATAAAGTTGTCAACCAAAACAATGTAAATCCAACACAAAATTCACTGACAACAACCCCTCAATAACAAAACATTCAAAAACCTCTCAAATGAAAAACTCTGCAAACAAAAAAAAAACAGACGGAAAAAAAAATCAATCAAACCTCAAAACAAATCAAAATCTAAAAAACAGAAGCAACAGAATTAAAAGCAAAAAAACAGGACGTCAACCTACAAAAAGATAATCAGAAAAAAATGAAAAGAATGTAAATAATCAAGAACATACAAATACTTGATGAAGATTGGCAACTAGGTCCCACCCTTTTACAGTTAAACAAATAAGATGTAACCGTAAATTCTACTCCAACAGCTTCTTTTCTCGCGCTTCCCGCCTGTGGAACTCCCTTCCACAAGTCTGCTTTCCCGACAGTTACAATCTCCAGGTGTTTAAATGTAGGGTCAATAGACACCTCCTATCACACTAACTCCCAACTATTCTAACAACACTCTCATCTACCCAACCCTCATTCTCGGTATCCTTACCCGCCTATCACCCACCCTCTGACATTTCCTATATTTAATCATCCTTTCTCCACTCTACGTAGCCCCCTGCGCAGTAGTGGCAGTGACATGCCTTGCTGCGGGGTGAAACGCTTATAAAAAAAAAAAAAGAACAAGTCCACAAACAAAGAAATCAAACAGTGTAGATGGCATGGAATATATGTGAATAGATAATCAACAATCGAAAACATTTTAGTGAGTGGATCCTTAAGGATCCACTCACTAAAATAAAATAATTACCACTCAAATGGACAATCAGAACACAAGCATCATACAATGGAACTGTAGAGATGTCAAACTAAAATGAGAAAATCAAACAACTTACAGATTACAATCCAAATATAGTCTGCTTGCAAAAGACCTTTCTCAAAGAAACTGACAACATTTTTTTTTTTTATAAGCGTTTCACCCCGAGCAAGGCATGTCACTGCCACTACTGTGCAGGGGGCTACGTAGAGTGGAGAAAGGCTGATTAAATATAGGAAATAACAGAGGGTGGGTGATAGGTGGGTGAGAATACCGAGAATGAGGGTTGGGTAGATGAGAGTGTTCTGAGAATAGTTGGGAGTTAGTGTGATAGGAGGTGTCTATTGACCCTACATTTAAACACCTGGAGATTGTAACTGTCGGGAAAGCAGACTTGTGAAAGGGAGTTCCACAGGCGGGAAGCGCGAGAAAAGAAGCTGTTGGAGTAGAATTTACGGTTACATCTTATTTGTTTAACTGTAAAAGGGTGGGACCTAGTTGCTAATCTAGTATCTCGTGTAAATTCGTGCTTAGGCGGCACCAGTGATCTAAGCTCATCGGAGCAGAAGCCATGAAAGTACTTGTAGAAGAGGCACAGGGAAGCTACATCACGCCGGTGTGAGAGCGGCTGCAGCCGGTCTGCCAAGTCAGTATCAACCACGTTACAGATCCTCCTTTGTATTTTGTCAAGAAGCTCAAGGAGAGCAGCAGGGGCACCCGACCAGATATGGCAGCAATATTCAATACACGGGCGGATGGTAGATTTGTATATGTGCAGAATAGTTTCAGGTGGGAAAAATTTCCGGGCCCTGCACAGGGAGCCCACTTTCATAGCAGCAGATTTGGCAATGGATTCAATATAGTCATTCCATTTGAGGTCCGCCGAGAGTGTAAGGCCAAGGAGGCATAGTATTTTACTCTCTGGGAGGCTAGCCTGTCCCATGCTAATGGGAGGTAGATGCGATTGTCTATGGTGGTTAGTTGATAACAGCTTTGTTTTGGAGGCATTGAAATTTACCAACCATTCTCCTTTAAGGGATATGAAACTTACCATAAAATAAATGCATCAAAAATAGACAATAAGCCAAGTGGGGGTACTTCAATATCAATTAAAAAAATCAATATCCCCATGAAAAACTACAACTAAACACAAATCATAGCAGTAAAAGCTTCACTTCATCAAACACCACTCATATGTTCAATTTATATTCCTCCAAAACTCAAACTTAGTAAAACTGAAATAGAAAGGTAAATTGGCCAACTTCCCACTCCCTTTCTAATAAGGGGAGATTTTAATGCATACAGCAAATATTGGGCTGTAGGAACCCCAATCAAACTGGGAAAATTATAGAATCTCTACTAGAATCATCTGATTTATCTATCCTTAATAACTAAATTCATATATACCTACACCTAGGTACCAGATCAACATCAGCTATTGATCTAACCATATGCTCCCCATGAATTTTTATGAACTTTCAATGGAAAGTTTATGAAAACCAATGTGATTCATGATAACAATTCACCTATTTTATAAAATATAAGCAAACAATAAATTATACGAACATCAGCCAACAATAAGAAAGGAGAATATAGAGCCATCGGCCAACTGTAGTCAAGACATAGTGCTCAACAGAATATCACCTCACACACACACACCTGCTCAAGACAGAATCTACACCGCAGTGTACATGCTGCAACTAATTTCTCACCCTCAAACATATCTTGATAGAATGCAAGAAGCACCAAAAAGATGTAGCAACTATTACCAGGCACAAAATCTTAATACACTCTTCAAAAATGTACCTAGTACCTAAATAATAGGATATCTGAAGAAAATACCTCCAACTTCCATAGAAAACAGAGCTTGATCTTTGAACCATACAACTTATGTTTTGAAATATTCCCAAACTATGCAACTTGTGATATTTTGAAAACAATTTGAAAAACCTCACAACCACTTGAAACATTTAGGACCATTCTTGAATAAAACATTCAGTTTCAGCATTAAATCACCCAAAACAAATATTCAATCAATCAATTCCTCTCTGTGGAACTCCCTCCATTTATTTGCTTTCTCAATAGCTACAGCCTTCAAAAGTTTAAATGCAATGTCAATTGCCATCTTATATCTCCTTAAATTCCATCCATCTTCAATTCTTTTTTTGACAATCCCTGTATCCTGTTTTTCTCTTACAGTAACACCCTGCGCATTAATTGTGGTCACACCTTGCTTCAGGTGAAATGATTAAATAAAAAAATCTGGCATGATTAGTTTGGACAAAGCTAGAGTTTTCAACACCTCAGTCACAATGACTTGTGATTTTGTGCTAGCATAACCATCAACAGCTTCTGAACAGTTTCATCACCTTAATTTGATTCACAAGGCTTGTGTCAGTCTATGGTACACGTTTCAGACACTTTCCAATGATGTCACAGGCTGGTATCATCTCCTTGGTTTATTATAAAAAAATGTCCTTGATAAATTGATCATGGTGAGATTCTGGTCTCATTGTTCGAAAACTAATGTTCTAACCACATGGCCATGCACTCATCAGCTTTCAGAAAAATACCCCTCGGAGAGGTATGAATTCATCTTTTCTCTCTCTAGGTATTATAAGGTAATAGCAGAGCTTTCTGGCTACAGTTGTCAACCAGTCTAGAAGAAGGACAAATCTGTCTTAAAAGCTGATTTGGTATGGGGTTAGCAACTCAAACCCATAAAAACTTACATGTTAAAGAAACCACAGCAGCAACACTTACTGTGGTGAGGCTGTGGCTCTAGCATAGTGAGGCTGTGGCCCTATGCCTGATGTGGAACTCTGCAGAGTTAGTCTATACTTCTGAGATGAGGTAGTGTTTATATTATTTACACTGTTCAGACTGTTGTCCTTATCTTTATTGCCATGTTTACAATGTTTTGGCTGTTGTATGCTCTGGCCTTCAGGTGCTAAGAATTTTGAACTGAACCCTTTATTTCGATCACTGGGCTATATCATTCTCATTCCATGTGTGATGCAACTTCTGGATGTCATGTAGTTATCTCCCTTTAACTCAACTCACTATGTTGATCACTGCTGTAGCCTGGTACTGAATTCACAACTCTTTGGGTCAAGCCACTGGAATTAACTAATGCCTATATCCAGTGAATATAGGCATTGGTTAGTTTTCTTCTAAAAAAAAAAAAAATGATGCTTCATTCTGATCTTGTATAAATACTTTCACGGCTTCTGCTCCGATGAACTTAGATCACTGGTGCCCCCTAAATACGAATTTGCACGAGATACTAGATTAGCAACTAGATCCCACCCTTTTACAGTGAAACCGATAAAATGCAGCCGTAACTTCTACTCCAACAGTTTCTTTCCTCGCACTTCCCGACTGTGGAATTCTCTTCCAAACGATTGCTTCCCCGATGGCTACAATCTCCAGGAGTTTAAATGTAAGGTCAATACACACCTCCTAACACACTAACCTGCTCCCATTCTATCAAGCACTCTTCCCATCTGCCCGACCCTCATCCTCGCTATCCTTACTCATCTGTCAACTTTCTCCTGACATTCCCTATGTCTATCCACTCCTTCTCTTTACCTTCCCCTATGTAGCCCCATGCGCAATAGTGGCAGTGGAATGCCTTGCTTGGGGTGAGATGATTAAAAAAAAAAAAAAATCCAATTTGTATTTATGTGAATTATTCATAATACTTTGAGTATTTTTTTAAACTAAAAAAAAGAGTAATTTCTGATGGTTTTGAAGACCACATACATTTTGAAGATACATCAAAGACCATAGGAAAAACATAAATTTTACCTCTGAAGAATGACTGAAGAGATACCAAAAAATTAACAATGTGATAAATTTCTACAGATATTTTTAATGCCAAAGAACTCGCCATACGCATACTCAATCAATAAATTAAGAACATTAAAACAAGAAAACTATAAAATTTCCAGTTTTAAATTAGTAGTAATAAGTCTGCTAAGATTTGGATTTAATCTTGTTACCAAAGCATTCATTCAGGACATGAGCAATTATGGTTCTCTACATCTTCCTATCCTTATAAGTAATGTTTATTCCCTTACTATCCCTCCAAGTCCCTGTCCTGCCATTCATTTACACATTAGGTAGGTTACGAGCCATTTCCCTTACTTTCAATATGCCTTGTGAGTGTCAAATTCCCACAGCTCTCTTTCCTACTCATGTGTCCCAGAAATATCAACTATCTAAGAGAACTAAAAGTCCTGCCAGGATATGTCATTCGCAGATACAGTCTTAACAATATAAGATAAACAGATGACACAATGCTGATAGCAGACACAGAAAGGAAACTACAATACCTCCTACAGAAGGTAGCTAAAGAAAGCAAGAAGGACTAAACATAAACTACAAGAAAACTGAATGCATGGTCATCAGCAAAAAGAGGAGCCCAAAATGCCAATTACAGATCAGGAATACTAAAATCAAGCAGGTACAGAAATTTAAATACCAGTGAAGTATTCTAATATAGGATGGAAAGTGGAACACTGAGATCCAAAGGCATTTGGCATGACCAAGGACACATTCCAAAAGCTGAGTAGAGTATTGACAGACAGGAAAATTTGGTTGAAAACAAAGAAAAGAATACTGGACTGTGATATCTGCCCTCCTATATGGCAACAAATGCTGGACAGTCTCATCAAAGATGAAAGAAAGATCTGAAGCAACAGAAATGTGGTTCTACAGAAGGATGCTGAGGATACCATGGACCAAACATGTCAGCAATGACAAGATTTTGGAGAGAAAGAAAACAAAAAGAAACTTATACTTAACATCAGAAAGAGACTGCTGAAGTTTCTCGGACACGTAATGAGGAAGGAGGGCTACAAATGCTAAAATAGTGTTTAAATAACATTAAAGTTATCAAATCTGTTAGTCTAATAAATAATAAATTCATTACTTCTTTAGAAATGGCTTAATTTTTTTTTTATATGTAATAAATATCAGCTCCGTAAATAAATAAATTTAATTACACTGAGCCCTCTGGCTGGATCAGTGTTAATGATTAATGAATCTTTGGTATATGGTTTATAGTGCCTATTATTCAGTTCAAAGGTTACGCCAAGCAAGTTGATCCCATTGATGTTAGTGGCAGGAGTAATATTTAGTTTGTGATCTTTAAGAAATTTTATCAAGTCCTTTTTTTATTCAATCTGTCATGGACCTATTTTACAAAGGGGGAATAATTCTGTCATAGGTTATTATCAGGTTCACAATCCACCCTGTTTTCTTTAACATTAGTAGAAGTTTATCCTTTTTTCCTACGTATTCTATATATATATATATATATATATATATATATATATATATAGATAAAAACTTATTTATAAATGGAACTTTGTCTCTGTGTGTGTGTATGTGTCTGTCCGTTACCTATAGACTCCAAAATGGCTGAACCGATTTTCTTGAAAATTTACACAGTTGTACTATAAGCGTCTACGAGTGTTCTTAGCTAGGTTTTGTGTCAAGGTACCCCCAATAAATATCGAAAATCAATAATCGAAAAAAATCAGGTTATAGAAGGAGTGGCCCGATTTTAATCAAATTTGATACACTCATAGACAAAGACATAAGAAACAATATTCAGAAGTTTGAAGGTCGCAGTTGTTACAATAGTGTAGAAAATCGATAATATATATATATATATATATATAAAAGGCAAGATGTTTGTATGTGTTTGTTTATCTGTCTGTATGTCCTTTATACAAATCCACAATTTTTATCCGATTCTCACCAAACTTCACACAAACTTCACACTTCAGCCTAAAACTGAAGTTTTAGGCTGAGTCTGAGCTCCAGGACCATGGATTAGTTTTAAAGCTTTTATTACACCCGAGCAATGCCAGGCTATACTGCTAGTATATATATATATATATATATATATATATATATATATATATATATAAATACAGAAATTAACAAAGATTAACAAAATGGTTATAAACAAATTGACAATTTGAAATTATTTGTTTGAACATTGTTTTTGGTCGATACTCATATTTAAGTAGATAAAATCAAACAGTATATATAAAATCAAACAGTATATATAAAATCAAACAGTATATATATTTATTTCTACTGGCCTGATTACTTACGATAAATTTTTGTTATGAAAATGTGTTTCATTTGACAGGTCACAAATGACCAACAGTCTAAACAAAGTCAAATCAAGAGGTCTAAGACGTGCCAGATCAATTGGTGGCTTTTCCTATGTGGATGGGGATTGCAGGTTTGAATCTTGTCGAATGACACACATTTTCATGACAAAAATTTATCGTAAATAATCAGGCCGGTAGAAATAAATATATATACTGTTTGATTATAAACAGAATATCTACTTAAATACGAGTATCGATCAAAAATACTGTTCAAACAAATAATTACATATATCTATCTTACACTGAATATGGCTGACAAGGATGATTTAATCAATCCTTTATTGAGTTTTTCCCGCATGCTAACATTATTCCGTTTCTTAAGAGTTAAAGAATATAAAATTGCCCCAAAATTCTTCAACTCCTACAAAATGGAAAAATGTTAGAATTCTGGATAAACTCAATAAAAAATTGAATAAATTATTCTTATTGGCCATAGTCAATGAAAGATGCTTAAAAGGAAAGTTGCGGCCCAAATAAATATATATATTTATTTTCCATTTGTAAACCTAGGTTTCTACCATGAGTGGTGTCTTCAGGTGATTTGCAAATCACTTGAAGGCACCACATGGTAGAAACCTAGGCCACGTAATAACTAGTTTACAAATGGAAAATATTCAAAAGTTCTACAATATAATTCTATTAAACACTTTTTAATACAAATGTGCACTGGTTTAATTTTATTATGACCAAAAACTAACTAATTAAACAGTGAATCAATTATATATATATATATATATATATATATATATATATGGGGGCAGAAATCTTCTTTTTTAACATGTTTTCTTTAAAACAACTGACAAGGAAAATTTTATTAATTTTTTATTTAATTTTCCCAGTATTCTTACATGTTTCCTTTTTGATGGAGATAAGGAATGTAAAAATGTCCCATAAGTTTTGACTTTCCACGCACTTTCAGCTACTTCACTGGCCATTTTCAAGGATGTTATTTTTCCAATGTTGCTATTTTATTAATTGATTAATTAATTGTTATTTTATTATCAATATTATGTTGTTATTTTATTAATTATTAAAATTAATAAAATCTTCCTTGTCAGTCATTTTTAACAAAACATATTTCATATGTAAATTCAATATTTTACATTTAGGGAATAGCCACTTCTATAGGTTCTCAGAGCCTGCATTTTCAACCCTGGCAGGACGTATGATGAATAAATTCTAGTGTGACCAAAAATAAAGGTTAGTTTAGAAAAGGAAAGAGGCAAGATAGGAAAGAGATTGAAGAGTATCATTAGATTAGGAGGGAAGGCAGCTTGCCCAAGGGCTCATGGGTAGATGGTAGGAATAAACTTAAGGGTTATCACACGTATAAAATTAGATTCTAACTAGTATCAATAAACTTAAGTTAAAAATTAATATAACGATTAAATGGGAAGAAATGAGTTTAGTTAATACCCTATTAAGGGAATTTAAATCTACTTCTATGATGACAACTGCTAACCAAGTCCATGAAATGAATATCTGCTTAGAGAGCAGATATTCAACTTGCATCATAGTTGAATTTACATCAAGCTCTTTGTTGGATCAGTTTTAATATTGAACCTAATATTACTAGGATCCATTGGGATTATTTACCATATCTTCTCCTGGATTTATTACTTATATATATATATATATATATATATATGTGTGTGTGTGTGTGCACATATATATATATATATATATATATATATATATATAATCCAACCTAATATTACTAGAATCCATTGGGATTATTTACCAAATCTTCTCTTGGATTTATTACATATATATATATATATATATATATATATATATATATATATGTGTGTGTGTGTGTGTGTGTGTGTGTGCATATATATATATATATATATATATATATATAACCTAATATTACTAGAATCCATATATATGTGTGTGTGTGTGTGTGTAACCTAATATTACTAGAATCCATTGGGATTATTTACCAAATCTTCTCCTGGATTTATTACTTATATATATATATATATATATATGTATATATGTGTGTGTATGTGTGTGTGTGCATATATATATATATATATATATATATATATATATATAACCTAATATTACTAGAATCCATATATATGTGTGTGTGTGTGTATAACCTAATATTACTAGAATCCATTGGGATTATTTACCAAATCTTCTCCTGGATTTATTACTGCTACATAAAGTCATTTTTAAAGGGATTTTTATTCAACATAATTTCTTATTACCAAAATAAATATTTTGGGAGCCAGAAATTTTTAATTTATTGAAGTATGGTTAATGATTAATGTAAGTTTATTTTGTTAAGGATGTTTTTGTGTATTTTTTTCTATATTTCAGACCAACTTGTAGATATTTAAAAATGAATAGTCCAGTGTCTGAATACTTCTGACTTTCATTAGCCATTATCAAAGATTCTTTTTTTCATGCAATGTCAGTTTTATCATATTATGGTAGAAGCAGAAAATGCAAGGATAACTTGATTAAATTACAAGTTAAATAATAAAAATGCTTCACTCAACAATTAATGTTTCTATTATCACTCTCGGTCAAAAGTGCATATTACTTTTTAATTAGCAAATTCCATTTCTATAAATTGTTTTAAAAAAATTAAAATTTAAAAAATGAATTTAAAAAAACAAACCTTGTTTTCTTTCTTCTCGTTGTTCTTCTTTCAAAATCAGAGGCTCTCCCCCTGATCGGAAGAAAAGGGTCTTACCCATCCTCTCCAAGAACTTTCGCACTGAAATTGAAAGAATTAAAAGGTGTAGCTTGAAAAATGTAACAGTCTATATGTAACAAAATGTAACAGTCTATATGTAACAAAACTATACTAATAAAACAAGATAAAACAACAATAATGTAACAAGACTCCACCCACGTCTATTAAACAGGTTAAGAGGTTTATCCCTTGTTCCCTGTTTAGGATGTGGTTTCTGGTTTTCTCCTTTCCAATCTTGTCACTCCTTTTCCTTTTTTTTTTTTTCATTTGGAGTAGATAGACTAAACTATCGCCCAGTTCACACTCCACCCATGTCTACTGAACGGGTTAAGAGGCTCATCCCTTGTTCCCTGTTTAGGATGTGGTTTCCGGCTTTCTCTTTTCCAATCGTTTCACTCTTACGTAGCCCCCTGCGCATTAGTGGCATTACCGCCTTGCTCGGGGTGATATGATTAAAAATAAAATAAAATAAAAAAATAATAACAATAACAATAACAAACCTAAAGGTAAAGTGACACCTTTGAAACAAACACAGATGCAGTGGCCAAAATTGTTTGTAAATGTTAATCATTGTTACATTCTCACGAAATTCACTCTTAACCCTCACCAAATAGACATACTGTCAATAAACTATCACTCTTTCTTTCTCTGTGACATTTATCTTCTCTCTCTCTCTCTCTCTCTGGCGACCTTACAAAATTAGCAGTTGAATTAACGTAAGCCATCCAATGACCCTTAGAAACAGGATTGGCTAATGGCACAGTTGAACCAGAAAATTGTAATACAAATTCCCTTCATTTGAGCTAATTTCAGTGAATTAAATTTATTTCAATTAATGATGAAATTTGGTTAGATAATAATCCATCTGTATAATAAACAGTATGAAATTATTTGTTTGTTTGATTCTCTGCCCATAAGAAAAGTCTCCCTTTGCTTGTTAGGTAATGATGGCAAAACTTCTCACTAGACCTAAAAGTGCCTACCATCAAGTAGATGTAAAACCCAGCAATAAACCCTATACAGCTTTTGAAGCCAGCAAACTATTAATTTCACAGAATACTGTTTGATGTAGTTAACACTGCAGCTAGCTTTCAACAAGTGATATACCAGATAATATCAAAAGAGAAGTTGCAAGGCACTTATGTTTACATCGATAATGTAACTATATGCAGGAAAAATCAAGCGGAACATAACAGAAATCTTAAATTATTAATAGTGGCTGTTAAAAAGTATAAGCTTACACATAACCAAAACGAATGTTATTTTAGACATAAAAAATATAAAATTACTTAGGTACATAATAATTAAAAATAACACTAAACCTTACTCTGCCAAAAGAATTACCAGCCCCGCACTGTGCATTGGGAAATTTTTACGCACTATGGCCACTGGATACTGTCTTCTTCAGACAAAATCCCTCCTTTATCAATATTATCGTAATTCCCATTATCTCCCAAAGTAAAGAAAGCATTTAGCAAGTTAAAAAGGTGCATGACAAAAGTAACAATTACTATGCCCGATCATACACTATCAATGGTAGTAGAGACAGACACCTCAGAATGCGCCAGAGCCAACTCTTTAAGACAATTGGGGTGGCTTTTTTCTCCAGAACCCTGTCTCAATCAGAACGTAGATATTCTTCAATAGAAAAAGAAGCCTATGCGATTGTCGAATTGCGGAGAAAATAAAGACATTATTTGATTGGGTAACATTTTAAACTGGTTACAAACCAAAAATCAGTCTCAGTCATGTTTAATCCAAAAACAAAAAGCAAAATTAAAAATGAGAAGATAGCTAGGTGGCTTGTGCTACTCATTTGGCATAACATACCACCCTGGTAAAGAAAAAATGAAGCTGTGGATGCCCCCACTTGTGTATGTAGCATTCATACAAAAATACAACTTTTTTGTAACCTAATTATGCACAGTAATGGATCATATGCAATATAGGTGAACAATTTAACTAGAAAAATTGAAAATAAATACAATATATCTAAATACAAATTAGAGACCTGTCATAATAGATCATTCTAACCTATGTTTAATAATGGATCATATACAATATAGGTGAACAATTCAATTAGAAAATTGAAAATAAATACAATGTATCTAAATACAAATTAGAGACCTGTCATAATAGATCATTCCAGCCTATGTACAATAATGGATCATATACAATATAGGTGAACAATTTAACTAGAAAAATTGAAAATAAATACAATATATCTAAATACAAATTAGAGACATGTCATAATAGATCATTCCAGCCTATGTACAATAATGGATCATATGCAATATAGATGAACAATTCAAGTAAAACCATTGAAAATAAATACAATGTATCTAAATACAAATTAGAGACCTGTCATAATAGATCATTCCAGCCTATGTACAATAATGGATCATATGCAATATAGGTGAACAATTCAATTAGAAAATTGAAAATAAATACAATGTATCTAAATACAAATTAGAGACCTGTCATAATAGATCATTCCAGCCTATGTACAATAATGGATCATATACAATATAGGTGAACAATTTAACTAGAAAAATTGAAAATAAATACAATATATCTAAATACAAATTAGAGACATGTCATAATAGATCATTCTAACCTATGTTTAATAATGGATCATATGCAATATAGGTGAACAATTCAAGTTAAAACCAAAATTGAAAATAAATACAATGTATCTAAATACAAATTAGAGACCTGTCATAATAGATCATTCCAGCCTATGTACAATAATGGATCATATACAATATAGGTGAACAATTTAACAATTAGAAAAATTGAAAATAAATACAATATATCTAAATACAAATTAGAGACCATGTCATAATAGATCATTCTAACCTATGTTTAATAATGGATCATATGCAATATAGGATGAACAATTCAAGTAAAACCAAAAATTGAAAATAAATACAATGTATCTAAATACAAATTAGAGACCTGTCATAATAGATCATTCCTAAGCCTATGTTTAAATAATGGATCATATGCAATATAGGTGAACAATTCAATTAAAAGAAAATTGAAAATAAATACAATGTATCTAAATACAAATTAGAGACCTGTCATAATAGATCATTCCAGCCTATGTACAATAATGGATCATATGCAATATAGGTGAACAATTCAACTTAGAAAATTGAAAATAAATACAATGTATCTAAATACAAATTAGAGACCTGTCATAATAGATCATTTGATCTCAAGTAAATCAACAATATTTTGCAACAATTTTTAACATCAACCCTAGATTTTTCTTGTTAAAAAATTGAATAATTTTAACACATTCAATGTTATCAATAAAAAATAGTGACTTTTATGTAGAGGTTATTTTTAAAAACTTAGCATGAGTAAAACAAATTCACAGACTTGAATAAAAAAAATATCCCAGAATGAGTCAAAAATCCACAAAAATTTTCATCCTTTTGTGTTTAGTTTATTTTGTAATGTATATAAACGTAGATAAAAAAAATTAAAAATAAAAATCAAATGTTGGTAAGAGAGTGGGTGATCACAAAGCACTGCCCAGAAACCCCTAATAAGGCTTGGGGCCTCTTCAGTATTAAAGGGACAATTAAGCTATATAAGATATCCCGACACATGGAGAGTGGAATGAGAACCACCTGTCCCCATAGAGTGAATAAAGAGCTCAGTTTGAAATACTCCACAAGTTACCCAGAATGACAGAGACCTGAAGAAGCCGAAACATTGTAATAATAGCAACAAAGACGTAGACAACTGTCCAAGTATAAATAATATAAATAATGATAATGATTTATGCCAGAAATTCGAACAGAAGTAAGAAAAAAATAATTTATGGAAATGATTTCTGAAATTCAAACAATTAGGTTTTTGTTTATTATATTTTTTTGATTCATTCATTCATTTTCTATGGCGTATCAACCCTTTGCAGGTTATTTAAAGGCAGCAAATATTTTTCGATTGTAAGAATAATAATAGTTTAGTGATACAAGTCTTACTAATTAACCCATAGCTGGGGGAAAGAAGTGGATTCATACTTAATAAACAAGAAATTAGAGTGTGGATATAAAGTGGAAGATCAATTCTATATTACAATCAATCCTTTATTTTAGAGGATGTGCATTGTGGCACAGTGGATATCGACTCAACAAATTGGAAAGCAGAGTTTGAATTCCAGTTGAATTCTTTGCATTCACTTATGCACAAATACCCTTGGGAAAGGTATTAATCTGTCTCTTCCCTCCAGTTATCGGTTAAATAATACGACAGATTGGGTTCTATAGCCTTGGCTGGCAACAAGTCTACCACAGAAAGCAATGGCAACCTACTGCAGGATAATCTTCTGCTCAGTCACTGATGTCTCTTTTGAGACATGATCACCCAAAGCATGTATCACATATGGCACTTAACTGACTTCATTTTAGGGCTACAATAGTTTCTATATAGCTATATTCCAGAGAATGTAAATAAATCTAAAAGACATGCCTATGTAACTAATCAGTATTTCATTGACTGATGATTCATTTTCTATGGCTTAGCAACACTTCACAGGTTATCTGAAGAAAATATTTTATTAGACTGTAAATATTTAAAAACAATGTATTTTACCCCAAGCAGATCAGTAAAGCCCCTGAGGCATAAGCAGTTTCTGGGTGTGGAAAAGTTTGAAACAGAAACATTACGAAGGAGCAAGAACAAAAGAAGAATGATCAGGAGGTCAGTAGATAGCAACAGAAATTGGATTTAAAATTTTGCACATTACAGTTAGCTGGAAAGCATGGAGTCAGAAAGGAGTTTCACAAGCAAGGCATGTTTAGGAAAGAGGCTGTTAGCATAGAACTTATGGTTACATCTACCCAATTCATCTGTAAAATAGTTCCATAGTGAAGTGCTCATCCAAACAATTACCATGGAAGTATTTATAGAAAAGGCACAGGGAAGCAACTTTATGGTGGTGTGAAAGTGACTGAAGATGAGATGCCCCATCAGGACCAATAATATTGCTGATTCTTCTTTGCATTTTATCAAGGATCTCTAGATATATAATGGGAGCACCGGACCATATGTGGCAGCAATATTCTAAGCATTGACAAATGGTATATTTGTAAATATACCTGATACATTCAAGGAATCAATATATATATATATATATATATATATATATAAATTAATACCTTACTTTGTATCCTTGGCTGTTTCTATACTTTTATATTCCAGAGAATATACAAGTGTAGAAATAGATCGTCATTCGTGGTTGAGAGGTCTAAGACACGCCAGATCACATGGTGGCTTCCTCTATGTGGATAGGGGTCACAGGTTCGAAGCCTGTCCAATGACACATTCTCATAACAAAAATTTATCATAAATAATTAGGCCGGTAGAAGTAAATATATAAGACTGTTTAATTATAAACAGTATTGATCAAAAATAATGTTCAAAACAAATCATTTCATTCCAGAGAATGTAAATAAATCTAAAAGACACGCCTGTGTAACTAATCAGTATTTCATTGACTGATTGATTCATTTTCTATGGCTTATCAACAGACAAGAAATTATATGTATATAAAGTGGGGGCTCAATTCTATATTATAATCAATACATAAACTGAACCCTCACTTTGTGACCAAGGTAGCCTCTATACATTTATGTTTTAGAGAATGTAAATAAATCTAAAAGACATGCCTGTGTAACTAATCAGTATTTCATTGACTGATTGATTCATTTTCTATGGCTTATCAACACTTTGCAGGTTATTGAAAGCCAGAAAATATTTTTGTTATAGGAATTTTTTTTAGATAATAATTGCTTAATTAGACAAGTCTCATTAATTAACCCATAGCTGAAGAGGCCGATTCATACCTTTCCAAGAGTATTTGCAAATAAGTCAATATAATGAACCCAGTAGGAATTGAAACTCAGCTTTCTGATAACAATTCCAAGCCATTATCCATTGCACCAAAAGCACATCCAAGCTTACAGCACCTGATATTCCCAAATGGTCATCCATTTAAGTACTGACCAGACTTAAAATTGCTTAACTTCAGTGATTGTATGGAAACTGTTATTTCAATGTGATATCGCCGTAGGCCTGTAAAGAAAAATTAAACCTAATTTCTGTAAACACAGCGAGAATTTTAGAGATTATTGACAGAAAGTGCCAATTGCACTGTTTTCTTTTTCTTTTTTCTTTTCAATTGGAGTAGACTAAACTATCGCCCAGTTCACACTCCACCCATGTCTATTGAACAGGTGTAGAGGCTCATCCCTTGTTCCCTGTTTAGGATGTAGTTTCCAGCTTTCTTTTTTCCAATCTTTTCACTGTTTTCTTTTTTTTTTTTATCAATTGGAGTAGATAGACTAAACTATTGTGCGGTTCACACTCCACCCATGTCTATTGAACAGGTGTAGAGGCTCATCCCTTGTTCCCTGTTTAGGATGTAGTTTCCAGCTTTCTTTTTCCAATCTTTTCACTCTTATGTAGCCCCCTGCATATCAGTGGCGTTACCACCTTGCTCGGGGTGATATGATTAAAAAAAAAAAATATATATATATATATTTTAATATCTTCATTCCTCAATGCTTTTAAGCTCTGTGAACCTTTTTTACACATGGCATCACATATATGATACCTGTAGACTTAAGTTTGAAATGTAGTACTGTTAAAAATGCCAGGATGAAGCTAATGAAGATATTTCTCTATGACACAATATTAATTGTTCCTGGCAATGACCAGAGATGAACTTTGGATAGTTTCTCCACAAATTTAATCAAAATGTGCAACAACTTTTTTGAAAATTGGAAAAACCATAACAAAAAAAGAAGCTTAACAGACAAGCCATGCCAGATGAAAGTAAAAATAAAGAAAATTTATTCAAGATTACATATGGTGGAATGTCAACGCATGACTGAGAATGACCACTTTTACCACAATTTTGTTTTCCTTAACCATTCTTTAATGTTTTTTTAAGTGACTCCTTATTCCAGCAAGAGAGTTGCATTTCAATCCAAATGCAGTACATGTGGGTTTACCACTAAATATGATCTCATGGGGTACATGTGGGTTTACTACTAAATATGATCTCATGGGGTACATGTGGGTTTACCACTAAATGCACGCTCATGGGGTACATGTGGGTTTACCACTAAATGCACGCTCATGGGGTACATGTGGGTTTACCACTAAATGCACGCTCATGGGGTACATGTGGGTTTACCACTAAATGCACGCTCATGGGGTACATGTGGGTTTACCACTAAATGCACGCTCATGGGGTACATGTGGGTTTACCACTAAATGCACGCTCATGGGGTACATGTGGGTTTACCACTAAATGCACGCTCATGGGGTACATGTGGGTTTACCACTAAATGCATGCTCATGGGGTACATGTGGGTTTACCACTAAATACACGCTCATGGGGTACATGAGGGTTTACCACTAAATACACACTCATGGGGTACATGTGGGTTTACCACTAAATACACACTCATGGGGTACATGTGGGTTTACCACGAAGTACATGCTCATGGGATATGTCCTACTGAAAAGGTGAATGAGTTCACTTGTCAGAACAAAAGCAACACAAAAAATCAGTTCAATAGTCTGAAAAACTCTTAGAATGATAATGACTCTTCACAAAATTATAGACATTCCCTTCCATACAGTTGGACACCTACAGATGGTTGAAGAATGAATTGACACAAATTTGATCAAAACAAAAGCAACACAAAGAATGAATTCAGTAGTCTGAACAACTCTTGGAATGATAAAAAAAAGTTTTCAAAGTTATAGTAGGTGTCTTACAGGCAAAAGATGGTTGAGGAATGGATCGAACAAAAGGCAGTGATAAGAACAAAAGCAACACAAATAATGAGTTCAATAGTCTGAAAAATCATCAGAATTAATGACTTCTTGAAATTATGAAAGGTGTCTTCCATACAGCTATACACCTGAGGATGACTGGAGCATAGATTGGCTGAAATATATTATTAACAATGCTAATACAAAGGATGTGTGCTGTGGTGCAGTGGATATCGGTTTGGAACAAGAAATTGGAGAGCCAAGTTCAAATTGTAGTTGAATTCCTTGCATTCACTTACGCGCAAATATCCTTGAGAAAGGTATCAATCCGTTTCTTCCCTCCAGTTATGGGTTAAAAAACAGATTGGGTTCTATAGCCTTGGTTGGCAAACAGTCTACCGCAAAAAGCAATGACAACCTACTACGGGATAATCTTCTGCCCAGTCAGTCATGTTTCTTTTGAGACATGACTACCCAAAGCGTGTATCACGTATAGCACTTAACTGACTGACTGAACAAAATAGTTGAAATCATGATAAAGGCTTCTACTGGTCATAAAGTGAGGGAATGGTTTTCTATTGTTATGAAGTAATAAACTGATCCCCCACTAATTACTATGTAATAACATAATACATCTCTCCTCCCTCTAGCTATGAGTTAAATAACAGGACGGATTGGGTTCTATAGCCTTGGTGGCAACCAGTCTACCGCAAAAAGTAATGGCAACCTACTGCAAGATAATCTTCTCTCCAGTCAGTCATGTTTCTTTTGAGACATGATTGCCTAAAGCGTGTATCACATATGGCACTTAACTGACTGAATACAAAGAATGGAGTTAAATAGTTTGAGGTTTTCTTGGAGTGAAATGATTCTGCTCTCAAAATGATAGAATATATGGCTTACCTTTTTCTATTGTCCCTGAAGATGTTGCTTTACAAGGCGAGATTTCAACTTCAGGAATGTAATAAACAGGGTACAGAAATCTCAAACCAATTGCTCTCTGCAATTAGAAATACAATTCTTAATTGGTGTACAGAGCAATATTTTTTTTTTCAAAGGTATATCACATGAGTCATTTTGAAAAAAAGAACATAAAACTGAATTTGAACCCAGTTTGTCACTTCCATTTTTGTGGTTGGTAACCATCACTCTTCCTCAATTCATTAGCCAAATCCCATATTCTGTAGTATTTCTTCAAATACCTTTACCTCTTTCCTCAAACAATACTACTTCAACTTTACCTTATTCCTTCAAATGGTTTTATTCTGTAGGGATGCAAAGAGTGAATATCTCCCTTTGGTTGAGACGAAGACACAAAAGTCACGTGATAGTTGAGGAGTGACACCAAGTCATAGTGTCAAGAATCAGTTGCTATTTATTCCACCCTGAGACAAGACTTGTCTGCTCAGGCCAGTTGATATTTGGCATGAAGGAGAGGCAAGACTTGTCTGTCCATGTCTGTTGCTCTCTAAGCTGTAAAGACGACATGACAAACCCACAGCAGTGGAGTAAACAGAGGAACCCATATGGTCTCACCAGATACATAAGGGATATCACAACCTGACCATTTTTCCCCCATTGGGAAATATTACAAGACCTCTTTTTTCCCCCTTTTCACACTGCTTTTTTTATACATATGTTATAGTTTCTCAGTGTGAAACAAATTAGTGATAAGTATATATCGGTACAAACAAATCTGAGAGTAATACATATTTGTCCATCCTTTCTTTCAACTATTCTGTTCATATTTGTCTATATTTTTGAGATGAGTTATTGTAATTATTTACACTATTTTACATTGTTCAGAAGAAGGCCAGAGTGTACAACAGCCAAAATGTGAATATGGCCACAAATATGAGGACAACACTTTGAACAATGTAAATAGTGTTCTGTCCATGTATTAAGATATTACTATATCATGGATATAATAATGCCTATAATGGGGAAATGCAAACTGGAAATATTCTTTCTTGCATAGCACCTCCATTAGCTCCTACCCTCAAATGATTTTGCTCTTTCTTCTTTCAAAAGACCTTAACTATTTCTCAAATTAAATTATTTTTTAAAATATAACAAACTCAATACTTGAAAGGGTACAACCCAGCCATAATCATATAGATATTAGAAGATAACTTCATATTCTTAAAAAAGAAAATCACATTTAAACATGTGCCTAATGTTTAAACAAAGTAAAAAATAAAATATGAGTGTGTGTGTGTTTTTGGAGGGTGTATAATAGTATCCAAAAGTGACAAAGCGAAGCCACTGATCAAGAAAATGGAGGTTTTGAGAAGCATGGAACCACCTCTTAATTGCTGTTGTCCCCAGACCTACTCTGATCTGAGGTGGTAGCACCTGTTAGGGTTCCAGCTATGGGCAAATTGTGTTTGACTTTTGTTTGGTGGTTCACTAAGAAAATATCAAGATATATTATTGTAAAAATACCAGCAAAATATTTATGAAAAAAATGGCCAGTAGTAATTCATTTTTATAGCAAAATGGCAATCAATACAGCATTAAAGTGTCTAATCTAAACTTATTTATAAATGGAACTTTGTCTGTGTGTGTGTGTCTGTTACCTATAGACTCCGAAATGGCTGAACTGATTTTCTTGAAAATTGACACAGTTGTATTATAAGTGTCTGCAAGTGTTCTTAGTTAGGTTTTGTGTTGAGGTACCCCCGATAAATATCGAAAATCGATAATCGAAAAAATCGGGTTATAGAAGGAGTGATCCAATTTTAATCAAATTTGATACACTCATAGACAAAGACATAAGAAACGATATTCAGAAGTTTGAAGGTTGCAGTTCTTACAATAGTGCAGAAAATCAATATATATATATATATATATATATATATATATATATATATTTAAAAGGCAAGATGTTTGTGTGTGTGTCTGTATGTCTGTATTTTTTTCAGCCCTTTTATTTTAGTTTTTGCTTTGGGTTTGGCTCTAAAGTAGGTATAGTTGTAGTTCTTAGTCTCAGCCATGATATCAGTTACTCAGAGGACTTATTTAGCCTTCAAAATTCAGTTTATGACAAAAAAAACTTATTTGATATCGATATCAGGAAATCAAAATTTGACTTACATCCATTTATTTTTCTTTCAGTCTACGGTTTCGCTTTAACTGGAAACAACTATTGCTTTTTTAGTCTTTCATGCCAACGTCCAAAGCATCTGAGCTCCAGGACAATGGATTAGTTTTAAAGCTTTCATTACACCCGAGCAATGCCGGGCTATACTGCTAGTAAAAATATATTTTCATAGTAAAATTATTAGCAATATATTTTATCATGATAGCTACAATCTTCAAAAGTTTAAATGCAAACTCAATTGCCATCTCCTACTTCCTTAAATTTTAACCTTTTTTTTCAATATCTCTTGTACCCTGTTTTTCTCTCTGTAACACCCTGTGCACCAGAGGCAGTTCTGCCTTGCTTGAGGTGAAAAAAATCATTAAAAAAAAAAAAAGTTATATATCTAAAAAGAACATTTCATACTTTCAGAGCAAAAGTATGTATCAAATATCTGTAATTAAAGCCATAAAACTGTGTATATTTAGATTTCAACATTAAATACTCCATGGAGGTGCTGATATGTCACTAAACAAACTCTTCTTTTTCTATGTGCCATGTCCCTTCAGGACGTAGGCGATCATGGCCTTACACATCTCTCTATCCTTCGTAGCTCTTAACACACTCTCACTTGTTACCCTCCCCAAACACTGCTCTGACATCCACACTCTTCAAAGGCCTTTAGTGCAGCTTCCTTCCATTGCAGCTGCCATCCATTTGCTCAAGCCCATCAAGTATCAGTTGCTTCAAGTCTCTCCTTCATCTTTAAGGAGATCATAATTTATTTTATTTGATTTAGGGTCCCCACATATCCTCGAAGATCCCAAGGCATTTTTCCTCACATACAGTTTTGTAGAGTGGAGACAGAACGTTGATAAGTATAAAGAGTTTGTCACTTTTACTGAGCAGGTTCATGCCGACTTTGAAGTTTCATGAGAACCCTATTATGATGTTTTCCCTCGTCAAACCAACCCTGATGAGTGAGAACATGATAACGGTGTCCTTACGAAACTTCAAAGTCAGCATAAACCTACTCAGTTGAAGAGACAAACTGTTTGTAGTTATATATTATAAGAAAGTGAAAGGACAGGTAGATTAAAACCCACTGGTCATTTACTTTTATAAGAGTGCTAAATACAAAGTAGAGCTTAATAATGCTTATATAAACCAGTGTAATAACAAAATTACTATATATATATATATATATATATTTACATAATGAGGATTAACGAAATGGTTTTTAAACAACCGACAATTTGAAATGATTTGTTTGAACATTATTTTTTATCAATACTCATATTTAAATAGATATTCTGTTTATAACCTAACAGTATTATATATTTATTCCTACTGGTCTGATTATTTTTCGTAACAAACCTTTATCGTAAATAATCAGGCCGGTAGAAATAAATATATAATACTGTTTGATTATAAACAGAATATCTACTTAAATACGAGTATCGATCAAAAATAATGTTTAAACAAATCATTTCATATATATATATATATTACTTAGTTTTTGGTCATAATAAAAATAGACAAGTACACAGTTGTATTAAAAAGTGTTCAATACAATTATATTGTAGAACTTTTTAATATTTTTTATTTATAAATGATTTATTATGCGACCTAGGTTTCTACCATGTGATGTCTTCAGGCGAATAGCATTAAATGATTTTACCATTTTTTTTTAAGAATGCTCCCATAACGGGGAATTTTTGAACACACAATTTTTAAAATTAGAAGAAATTATAACGTTTTAATCCATGGTTGTATGAATCTAATAGGTATTTTATGGTATGGTTACACTTAGTCATAATTTCTGTTCTTTCATTCAATAGTTCATTTTTGTTTGGGAATAGCATAATCGTTAACTTTTCTTCCTGGCACAGTCTACATATTTTGCCACCGTTTTAAGACTTGGCTGTTTTCACTATACTCCAAGTTATGCCTGGGTCTTTTTCATATTTTAATTTCAACTTCCACATGTGGCTAGCCAATTTTGTATAATAAGGTTCATACAACCATAGATGAAAACATTATATTTTAAAAATTGTGTGTTTAAAAATTCCCCATTAAGTGGGCATATAAGAAATTTCCGGTTATGTGAGCGTTCTTAAAAAACACGGTAAAATCAGTTATTGCAAATTACCTGAAGACACCACTGTCACCTTTGTAACTCGAACCTTCCATCTTCAAGGACAAATTCTTTCGGACACCATATTTTTGTTTGTTTGTTTACCTTTTACCTCCCATCTCACTGCAATGTCTTTCTTGTTACTATTTTTTTATTCTATTTTATTTTGTTTTCCCTTCTCTTTCATTTTTGTGCTTTCTAGCATAGACTATGCTTCCTTTTGTTTTAATTCCTGTCCTTATCACGCCCTACCGTTTTTTATCCACTCTCGGCAACATGATGATGCCATGTGAGTAGAGTTTACCTTTTGGTGGGATCTTCAGATTCTTCCTGTTGGTCCCTGTATCCACACGCACTATTCGCCTCTCTGGCGTTTCATATAACATTGATTTTTACCTAATTCAAGGAATAAAATCTTTTGTTTTTCTATGAAATTCATCTGTGTGTTCTTGTGAATTTGAGTTTAAACTGGCTGTCTAAAGTAGGATGCTTTTCTGCATTTTGTCCAGGGTAGCACAACCACATGGTAGAAACCTAGGTCATGTAATGACTCATTTACAAATGAACAATATATATATATATATATATATAATAATCATAACAATAGTAATAGTAACAAAAATAATAATGCTAAAACTAGTAATTGTTATACTATATTTTAATTTGTCTTGAAAACCCACTGAGGACAAACTCGGAGGAAAAAGGTGGGGAAGTAAAAAAAGAAACAAACAAAGTACAAGAGCATACATCAAATACTCATAGGAAAGAAAAAACCCCAAGACAAAACCCTAACACTAAAGCGCTCAATACAAAGTAGAGCAACAAAGACAGAATAAATCTAAGTAAGAGCCAACAAACCTCCCTAGGTTTCACTCTACGGCTCATCAGGGTAAGAGAGCCATCTTACCCTGACGAGCCATAGGGTGAAACCTAGGTAGGTTTTTTGGCTCTTATTTAGATTTATTCTGTATATATATATATATATATATATAGCTAAAGGTTCAAGTTGTTGAATTGCTTTACCTCTTTATTAATGACATTCTTTGCAATATCTGCAATGTGAAAATTAAGGGAACTCGATGAAATGATTGCATCAGGTTTGCATAACTGTGAAATCTCTGAAAGAAAGAAAAAAAATTCTGGAAGCAATTTTTTTTTTTTAATTTTTATAAAATAAAAATCAAATCACAAAATCTGTTATAATCTTGCATGGGTCGTTGTACACAAATGAAGAGCAAAAATAAATGGAAATGCTTTTACTCTTGAAAGATATAATGATATGATCATTTATTACTTAAACTATATTATCAACTCTTATTGTTTCTAACAGGACACTTATCAGAAAGATATTCAACATTTCTAGGATTGCTGATAGAATAGGGTTATTATATGGATAATTTAAATTCCTTGCTAATGATTTTACTATAACAATGCATTGAAAAACTGGAAGAAAGGGACTGTCAGTGGTCAGGAATTAATGCAAACATTACTGATAGAATAAGGCTATTATATGTATAATGTACATGCATTGTTAATAATTTTACTACAGAAATGCATTGAAAATGAGGAAAAAAAGGTATTGTCAGTGGTCAGAAGTTAACATGTACAATCTTATTAAAGTTTGCAATTTTCGAATCTGATTTTTCCAAAATTGTAGTTTCAAAATTTCTATGTAATCAAAATTGATAAACTCACCTTCCAATAATTCTTGTTTCAATTGTAAATTATCTGTGACCGCTTCAAAAATAAAGTCAGCATCCTGGACTGTTTCCTGAAGACCACTAAAATAGTAGATGGAACCCTTAGAAGAAAAGAAAACTGAATGAAAATAAATAAAAAAAATTAACATAATGTCATTATTATATATTAGGTTGTATCAAAAGTATTTGCTTTTTTTGTTTTTTAGAGTCCTTTACTCTAGAGCTTATTTCATGTCCACAACTAAAGTTTTTTCCACCTGAAACAATCCTGCAAATATATAAATCTACCATCCGCCCGTCCATTGAATACTGCTGCTATATCTGGTCGGGTAATCCTGATATCCACCAAGGTGTCCTTGACAAAATCCAACAGAGAATCTGTAATGTGATAAATCCCGACTTAGCTGATTGGATACAGTCACTTTCTCACCGGCACAGTGTGGCTTCCCTGTGTCTCTTCTACAAATACTTTCACGACTTCTGCTCCAATGAACTTAGCTCACTGGTGCCCCCTATATATAAATTTACTCGAGCCACAAGATTAGCAACTAGCTTCCACCATTTTACTGTGAAGCCAAAATATTGTAAACGCAAATTCTACTCCAGCAGCTTCTTTTCTCGCACTTCCCACCTGTGGAATTCCCTTCCATTTACTTGCTTTTCCAACAGCTATAATCTCCAAAAAATTTTCCGTCTACTCCACTCTCATTAGTATTCTCATCCCTATAACCTGTCACTGTTTCTCATAACTTTCCTCCTATGTAACCCCCTGCAAAACAGAGGCAGGAAAATGCCTTGCTTGGGGTGATATGATTATAAAATTTAAAAAAATAAAAAAAGTCAATGACTCCACTATCTCATTAATGTTATCATTATATATTATCTTATATCAAAAGTATTTTAATTTTTCAGAGCCCTTTACTCTGAAGCTTATTTCATGTCCAGTAGCTGTTATTGCTCTTTCCAGTATTAATGGGGATTTCCTTCCTAACATTTTATTTGAAGTAGTATGGAACATTAACACTTTATTTAATTATTTTCTCTCTGAATTACATGTGTTATCCATTTTAGTTGTTGCTGCTGTTCAAAGTCCTCGTGTGATGCAGCTTCTATAATCTGATACTCTTCTTTGTGATTTTGTAAGGCCAGTCTACAAGATTAGAAGAAGAAAGTTCTTTACTAAGATCAACAAGCTTAACTTGCTCAAAGCCATTTTTAACCACTGATCTTAGAAAGCGACTGTATACAACAGGCAGCTAAGATATTTCTGAATGGGTTTGGTGTCATCCATGACACCCATATTTGGAAGATCTGAGCAGGCTATTTAAGTACATGACTAGAGTTTTGAGCTTAATGTTTTGGTTTTGTAACTATCTGTGGTATTGTGAAAAACTACTCCTATTCTATATTCAATTTCTTTATCTCATATATTCATCTGTTTATATCTGATCTATACAAAAGGTATTTGAAGTGTTTGACATTTACTAATTCCACATCAAGAGTTTTTGTGATTGATTCAAGGTATATGTCATCACTGCTTCCATTCCAATTCCAGATCATAGTTTCTGTTTTGGAAAGCTTTATTTTGTGTCCTATCTTTTGGGAACATTTGATAGAGGATGCTGATTTTCTGCTCAAGGTCATTCTTATACTAACAATGAATAACTATGTCATTGGCATAGCCCTGCACATTATCAGTACATTGGCCTCAGGAATTGAATTATTAACAGATATAATTAAAATATTGGAATTATTTCAAACTTTTGTTTGGTTTGTTTGGGTCATTTAAGGGTCAGTCTTTGAATATTGTGATCACATTTTTTTTTTTAATATGGTTCAATTATTCAAAAAAGGTTTTGTTGGTAACATTTTTCATTCAAAAAAAATTTTGTTGGTAACATTTTTCATTCAAAAAAAATTTTGTTGGTAACATTTTTCATTCAAAAAAAATTTTGTTGGTAACATTTTTCATTCAAAAAAAATTTTGTTGGTAACATTTTTCATTCAAAAAAAATTTTGTTGGTAACATTTTTCATTCAAAAAAAATTTTGTTGGTAACATTTTTCATTCAAAAAAAATTTTGTTGGTAACATTTTTCATTCAAAAAAAATTTTGTTGGTAACATTTTTCATTCAAAAAAAATTTTGTTGGTAACATTTTTCATTCAAAAAAAATTTTGTTGGTAACATTTTTCATTCAAAAAAATTTTGTTGGTAATATTTTTCATTCAAAAAAAATTTTGTTGGTAATATTTTTCATTCAAAAAAAGTTTTGTTGGTAAATACTTTCATAGCATTTTGACCCGAGTTTGGGGGTTAACTATTTACCCATAGTTGGGACCCTAACAGGTGCTACCACTCTGGGTCAGAGTGGACCTGGGAACAACAGCAATTAAGAGGTGGTTCCATGCTCCTCACAACCTCCCAATCAGAGGCCTTGCTGTCAGATGCAGTTTAAGGTCATACCCAGGACCACAAATTTTTATTCTCAACTTGGTTAATATAGGTGTTATAATAGACACAACATTTCTACCAAGTACCCTTTGGACATCATCAGGTGTCCATAGATTGGCTGATGTGGATTATCTCTTTGATTATTGAAAAATATCCTGAGAAATCAATTATTGTTCTTTCATGTTGGAATTTCGCAATAATCAACAAGATAATCCACATCAGCCAAGCTATGGACACCTGTTGATGACCAGAAGGTACTTTGTCGAAACATTGTGTCTATTATAACACCTATATTAACCAAGATGAGAACAAAAGTTCGAAATAATTTCAAGATTTTTTAAAATTACTCATCTCAGAAATAGATACAAAAGATATAATTATACTTTACATAATTGTGGTGAAATAGGCCCAAGGAATTCTAACCGACCTGTGGCTAACAGGGCAAGATGTCTCACCAGCCCAGTGGGAGCCACCATTTGCAATGTAGGTAAAGTGCATGTATGGTTCTAGTGCTTTTAAACCTATCACTAACTAGCAGTATAGCCCGGCGTTGCTCAGGTGTAATAAAAGCTTTAAAACTAATCCATGGTCCTGGAGCTCAGACTCTCTGGACGTTGGCACGAAAGACTAAAAAGCAATAGTTGTTTCCAGTTAAAGCGAAACCATAGACTGAAAGAAAAATGAATGGATGTAAGTCAAATTTTGATTTTCTGGTATCGATATCAAATTTTCTGCACTATTGTAAGAACTGCAACCTTGAAACTTCTGAATATCGTTTTTTATGTCTTTGTCTATGAGTGTATCAAATTTGATTAAAATCGGACCACTCCTTCTATAACCCGATTTTTTCGATTATTGATTTTCGATATTTATCGGGGGGTACCTCAACACAAATCCTAGTTAAGAACATTTGCAGGCACTTATAGTACAACTGTGTCAATTTTCAAGAAAATCGGTTCAGCCGTTTCGGAGTCTATAGGTAACGGACACACACACACAAAGTTCCATTTATAAGTAAGTTTAGATTTACACAAATGGTCAAAAACCGGAAAGGTGAGCTGCACGGATGAGCAGGAGGTAGGGTCTCTGAAACTTTACCCACACTGGACCGAGCTAGATGAGACCATCAATAACAATGATGCTAATCATTGACTCTAATCAAATTTCAAATTTACACTCTGCTGAAATCTGTGAAGAAAATGGCAACATTTAAAAATTGAGAAAAAAATCATAGATGACTATAAAGTTAATGTTCAATGTTTACTGTTATTTTTTTTTATATTTTCAGTAAAGAATAAAAATAAATCACTAAAAACAGTCATGTTACCAAACTGATGAAACAAAGGGGTTCAGATTTTAATTTTTGTTATTTTGAAGCTTACTATAAAATTCTTCTGCAGCAACAATCCTTCCTGTCGAAGAACTCTCTTATCTTCCTGAATGATTTCATAAGCGCCATTCAGCACATCCACTTTGTTGTCATAGACCATTACTCGATGACCATGATAAGCCATGGAACCTGAAACAAGAAATGTTGTTTCTTATTAACATGTACCAAAAGTAATTTTGTTTTCTTTGAGATCTTTACTTCAAAGCTTATTTCATGTCTACATCTAAAGACAATGACTCTACAATATCATTAATGTTATTATTATATATTGGATAGCAGTTTTGTTTTCGTTGTGTTTAAATTTTCAAGCTATTGCTCACTCCAGTTAAAATATGGTTGGAGGTCCAATTTCGTGAGCATCTGAACCTGTTGAACTTATTGATAATTTTCTTATTGATGGAATTTTATACAGTCAGTCAGTCAGTTAAGTGCCATACGTGATACACGCTTTGGCGATCATACCTCGAAAGAGACATGACTGACTGGGCAGAAGATGTATCCCACAGTAGGTTGCCATTGCTTTCTGCAGTAGACTGGTTGCCGACCAAGGCTATAGAACCCAATCTGTCCTATTATTTAACCCATAACTGGAAGGAAAAGACGGATTAATACCTTTCCCAAGGGTATTTGTACGTAAGTGAATGCAAGAAATCCAAATGAAATTCGAACTCAGCTCCCAAATTTGTCATTCCGAGTCAATATCCATTGCACCACAACGCACATCCTAATTTTATACAGAGTCCACTAAAAAACGTATACACACTTCAGGAAAGGAAAAACATGACTTTCATAGTTTTATCAAATCAATAACACTATTTATTGTAGTAAATTGTCTATTTTTCCTTCATCTTGGATAAAAGTTGATTTGTACAAACCTGTCTTTGGCATCTCAACTTCATTCATTTTCTCACCAACAGAACATAGCTTCTCTCTGACTTTTCTACAAATATTTTCATGGCAGATGCTCTGAGGAGTTTTTTACCCTGGTCTCCAACCATGTGAATTTGGGTGTGCTGCTGGATTGGTATCTGGGTCCCACCCCTTTACCATTGAAATAGTTAAGTGTAACCACCACTTCTGCTTCATCAGTTTCTTTTCTCGCACTTCCCACCTGTGGAGCTCCCTTCTGTTTGTTTGCTTCCCTGATAGCTGCAGTCTCCAAAAGTTTTTTCTCACACTGTAACCCCCCTGAACACTAGAGACAATCCAGCTTTGCTTGGGATGAAATGATTAAAAAAAATAAAAATATATTTTTTTTCAACAAATGACATTAGAATGGCAGTCCTTAGATAAGAAATTGAAAATGCATGTGCAGAAATCCCACTAGACACTTTGGCCAACATTTCCCAAGCAGTAGTTTGCCATACTGATAAACATCTGAAAGGTAAAGGCCACCATTTTGAGCATTTCTTGTGATTGTAGAGCTCAAAGTTAACATGTATTAATCTTGTGATGTCTGGTTGGTTGGTTCATTTAACCAGCATATCAACCTTCATTAGGTCATTTAATGCTGACAATCGTTTTTTGATTTGTTTTATTTAATTTATTTGTTTTATTGTTTTTGTTTGTATCAAGATTCATTGGGATTTGTTTAAGGGCAGGGTCCCCAAGTCCTACCCTTGTAGGGAAGGGACGGATTAATACCTTTCCCATGGGTACCAGTGGTTAAGTGAATGCAGGGTATTCAACTGGAATTCGAACTCGGCTCACAGATTTCTCTTTCCAAACCGATATTCACTGCACTACAATGTACATCCGTCACTATACACTTACAGCACCTAGTATTCTCAAGCGGTCACCCATCTAAGTACTGACCAGGCTCAACGTTGCTTAACTTCAGTGATTGAGCGAGAACCGGTGTATTCAACATGATTGGCCGTAAGCCCGTGATGTCTGAATAAATTTAGTATTACAATATCTAAACAAGTTTTTCCTTTCATAAAGTGTGTATACATTTTTTTGTGGGCTCTATATATGTAAAGAATAACAAATAAATATACGTAAAGAATAACAAATAAATATATGTAAAGAATAACAAATAAATATACGTAAAGAATAACAAATAAATATACGTAAAGAATAACAAATAAATATATGTAAAGAAGGTAAAAATATTAACAAAAGAGTCAGTTACAATTATACATCAAGGAAAATGCTGACAATGTAAGGACACTAAATTTAAATTTTAAATTTCTGATGTTTCTAGATATACAACTTAAGACAACTACATTTAGCTTCCAAATGCTTTTGTTTTGATCACTATTGCTTTTAAATATCTAAATCTATCTAAACTTATTTATAAATGGAACTTTGTCTGTCTGTCCATTACCTATAGACTTCAAAACGGCTGAACCGATTTTCTTGAAAATTTACACAGTTGTACTATAAGCGTCTGCGAGTGTTCTTAGCTAGGTTTTGTGTTGAGGTACAACCGATAAATATCGAAAATTGATAATCGAAAAAATTGGGTTATAGAAGGAGTGGTTTGATTTTAATCAAATTTGATACTCTCATAGACAAAGACATAAGAAACGATATTCAGAAGTTTTAAGGTTGCAGTTCTTACAATAGTGCAGAAAATCAATAATATATATATATATAAAAGGCAAGATGTTTGTGTGCGTGTCTGTTTATCTATCTGTATGTCCTTTATACAAATCCACAATTTTTATCCGATTCTCACCAAACTTCACACAAATATTCTTTAGGCAGAGTCTGAGCTCCAGGACCATTGATTAGTTTTAAAGCTTTCATTACACCCGAGCAATGCCGGGCTATACTGCTAGTCCCACATAAGTATGATATGGATATAACTTTATTGTGGAAAAGTCAGAAATTAGAGCACTTTGCATGCATAAATTGCTTTCTCTTTTAATTAAAACTGTATTAAGTTAAAATTATGACCAGTTTTATTACAATGAACAATTAATGCATGGAGTTTGTTGTTTTCAAGCATAAAACATATTACAGAGATTTTTTGGCTTTTAGTTATCTCAAAAATATATATATATATATATTTTTTTTTTTTTTACATAGCTTTTTTTTACTCCAGAGTTTTTATTTTAAATGGGTTTAGTCTTTCAAATGATTTTTCCAGACTAAACAGTTAATTTATCTCCCTTACATCGGATGTCAACTTCTTGAACTCGTTTCATATTCTGAGACCCCTTCTTTTCTTTTAAGCCATTCGTTCGAAATAAAACGAAAAAAAAAAATAGTTCAATATGTGATATAATTTATTTCAAGTAATTTTTCGTTAAGAAAGTAAAAGATGAAATATAATTTTGACCAATAAGTCGCAGAATTTGACAAAACAAAACAAAAATAACAGTTAAAAATTCAAATGTATTTCGTAATAAGGAGTTTCGTTTAAAACAAGTTTACCCCAATTTCAGTCAGTTAATTGCCATTTGCGGTACACACGATCATGTTTCGAAAGAGATGTGACTGACTGGGCAGAAGATTATCCCGCAGTAGGTTGCCATTATTTTTTCTGCGGTAGACTGGTTGCCAGCCAAGGCTATAGAACCCAATCTGTCCTATTATTTAACCCATAACTGGAGGGAAGAGACGGATTAATACCTTTCCCAAAAAGTATTTGCGCGTAAGTGAATGCCATGAATTCAACTGGAATTCGAACTCGGCTTCCCGATTTCTGGTGCCGAGCCGATATCCACTGTACCACAACGCACCCCAATGTAAGGGACGTAAATCAATGTTTGTCTTTTTTTTTTTTAATCATTTTACCCCAATCAAGGTAATAAAGGCTCTAAGACGCAAGTGGTTACGAAATCAAATGTGAAAGATCATTAGAAAAAAATTATTGAGAAAAGAAGGAACAAAAAAACAGGAAGAGAAAATAAAAAAAAAGAACGATTGGCATTGCTTTTAAATTTTTGTTAACAAGTGTTGCCAAAGAAAAAAGTAATTTAGAAATAAATTTCACAAGAAAGTAACGAGGAGCAAGAACAATAAAAGAATAGGGAATAACGATTGACATTGCAATTTTTTAAAATTAATTGAAGGACCAAAGGTTGACTGGCAAGCAAGACTCAAGAAGTCAAGAAGTTCCCCCAAGCAATAAAAGCACAAGAGAAGAAACTTAGCATAGAACTTTCTTTACGTTTTAAAATTATGAGACCTAGCTTGCCAATCTAGTTATTATTTTCGCTTAAATTCATAAAATCTAGTTACCAAACAGGAATGCGGAAAGCTCATCAGAAGAATTACCATATGAAAATATAAAATTTTCCTATATTTTTTTTTTTTTAAGAAAACCACAGGGAAGCTACATCTACGGTGGTGGTGGTGGAGTGACTGATGTTTGAAACGCTAAAATCTACTGTATTTTTGTTTTTTTATAATCCCAGAAAAGAAAACTTAAAATAATTTTATGCTTTTTTTAACTTTTTTAACTTGTTTTTTGTTTACATTCATTCATTTTTAAAACGAAGAAATACTTCGTAAAATTTTTTTTTTTTTCATTAAAAAAGCAATTTGCTTGGACTTAAATTTCTATGACAATATAGAAAAGTACTTTCTTTTTTTTAAAATACATCGAACTTGTTAAAAATTAAATTCCGTTAAAAAAACAAATTGAAAATTAAAAAACGCTTTCTTTTTTTTATTATTATTATTATTATTATTAAATATTTAAGTTTTAAAAAGTCAACAAGTTAAAAAATAATTTTTTTTTAAATTTTGAAAGCCGTGATAAGGAAAAAATTAACATTATTAACCGTCGCAAAACTTAACCTAAAAACAGGTACTTTTAAAATTTCAAACAGGTTCTCGTTCTTATTGTGAAAGTAAATTCAACTGTTATTTTTAAAGAATTAAATTTTTTTAAAAATGCTAAAAAAATTCAACAGGTTAGAAACAAATTTGAAACGAATAAAAAATAATAATAAAAAAATATTAACTTTTTAAAAACCGTCGGAAAAAATTAACAAGATTTGTTTTTTAAATTTCAAAAATATTTTCGTTATTATTTTGAAAGTAAATTCAATTATTTACATTTATTTTTAAACTGGAAAAACGATGTAAAAACTTAAACGTCAATAAATACCTGCAATCTTTATTCCAAGTAATCCGCATCCAATGACTGCCACTTTCATGATGATAATTTAATTAATTTATAAATTAATTCAATTTTAAAATGACATTAATCTAAAAACAATTATATTCCCGTGTAAAACAAAATAACACGACGAATTCGGAAAGTCATAAGAACTTCTTTCCGCTTTTGTTTCCACCTCAACACGAATAAACTTGTTTTTATTTTGTTTTTGTTTTTTCTTTCCTAAAATTTTTTTTTTTTCGTTTTTATAAATCTGAAGTTCGTTATTAAAATCCTTTTTTAAATGGTCCTTCATCAGACAGACCCGTTAGTAAATGCACCGGAGAAAGTAAACAAACCAACCTAATTTTTTTTTTTACGTGTTTTTTAATAAAGAAGCCATTTTGTCTGAGCCTCGTTGTGGCTGATTGGCTTGTTTTTTAGATACCAAAAAACGCACTATGAGATTCAAGAAATTTAATAAATTAAAACACAGGGCACCTCGAGATGGTGTAAATGATTAGCAGGCTTGTCTCGCTAGAACTATTGCAATTAAGTAGTGAGTTCGATCCTCACTGGGTGCCCCATACTTTCGGCCTTGTGCCACATCTAAGCTGCGTCTTAGTAAATTACAATAAATTAAAACACAGTTGAGTTTGTCAATAAGCCAGCATCTCTGGTTTAGGAATAGGATATAGTTAGTGTCGACCAGACTCTCCCACACACTCTAGGGCTTGTACTACATTTTTGTTCATTTTTCATTAATCAGTCAGTCAAGTGCCATACGTGAAACACGCTTGGGCGATCATGTCTCGAAAGAGACATGACTGACTGGGCAGAAGATTATCCCGCAGTAGGTTGCCATTGCTTTCTGCGGTAGATTGGTTGCCAGCCAAGGCTATAGAACCCAATCTGTCCTGATATTTAAACCCATAACTGGAGGAAAGAGATGGATGATTAAATACCTTTCCCAAGGGTATTTGTGCGTAAGTGAATGCAATGGATTCAACTGGAATTCGAACTCAACTCCCTGATTTCTCATTCCGAGCCAATATCCACTGCACCACAACATAGTCTTTTTTTATGGCTTCATTGCTTGTCTCATTGTCAATTTCAATGTTTACCAACCTCAGTTTAATAAGGCTGATTTTTGTGAAATGAGGTTAGGAAATTGTAGTTCATTATTCATCTGGTTCACACTCATCCTCTGTCTTTAGGGGTAGAGGTTTATTATTCCTTATTTCCTGTTTAGGATTTGGTTTCCAGTTGCTTCTCTTTAGTTCTATACTCCTAACGCTTGTTCTTTCCTTCACTAATATAAGTCCACATAGTCTTCTACATGGAGTGACTCTTGTGCCTTGTATTGAGTAAACATTAGTTTTAAAAAAATGCAGTGAACTGGGCCATGTGTGGGCTTCATTTCAATTAATCTGCAATTATACTGACATTTATTTCACCTTATAATTAAAATAAATTATTTATTTAACTAAGCTTGAACAGCTGAAGTATGTAGGGATAATGACGAGGAAACGTTATTTTTAACAAAAGATAAGTAATTTATTTACAAATTTACACATTTAAAATTTTTGTAGCTTGTTTCAGGACAAGTAATCAAACATTAAAGGTTAGTAGTTTCGATGAATTGTCAAGAAGAGAAAATATTCATATTAAACCATTGGACACTAAGTAATATTCCAAAACACTTAAAACAAATTGGGAGAGTTTGTTTCTCACATAAAAGTTATACGATTGTATTCAACATGGATAAAAAGATATATTTTAAGGTACTTAGGAGTTGAATAGAGTTCTTTGAAATTCCACTGCTCTCATTAGAGGCTGATAATGTATCAACATGTACTTTGACACCAGCATTATTCAGATATGTAGAACTCTGCTTTTCTCTCTCATTTTTCTCTTCTCTTCATTCAACTTTCTCTGCCTATTTATATCAAAAAACAATTTAATATCGGCTCATTACTTTTTCTCAGTTTGTAAGCTGCTCCCTTTTTATTGGTCAAAATAAATTTTCACATAGGCTCGCTAAACTTTGCCTTGGTCTTTTCTTCAGCCCAGAGCCAATCACTTTTTCTATTGATCAAAATAAATTTTTGCACAGGATCACAAATTTGAAAACAGTAAAGAAAAGAGTGTTATTTTTATTTCATATTCACCACACGGTAACCTCTGGAACCACAATGAAATATGTAATTTTCTCAGTCACTAGTCAAATGTTGATCACTGGTAAAATTAAATTTTATCTCAGGTCACTGAGTGTTACTGGTATTATACAGTTAGTTTTTTATCAGTATTTACTGACCTCCCCCTATACAGCTAGCATGTGACACAAGGTCAAGTCTGTGAGTTCCTATATGCATACACAGAGGCTAAGGTAAAAAATTATCCATTTCCTGTGACCACTTGGATTGGTGTTGATGTCCACCAACCCCCCTTCTTTAGTGCAATGAGGAGGTAATGCTGCAGAGCTTGAATCCCCAGAACCAAGCATCCCTCATAACTTTAAAAAGAAAGGATAAATACTACACTTAGCATTTACTTATCACCCCACAATAGCAGAATGTGGCACAAGGTCAGTTTAATTTGTGTGTCCGTGAGCCAGGTCCAAAAATAGTTCAGATCCCACAACTGTCAGTTGTACTGACATCAGTGTTACTACTGATCGTCCTTCTTTTGTGCAATGAGGCGGGTACTGCCATGGACACCCTCTCTTTTGATTCTCTTTCTCTTGGGAGAGATGGTTATGAATCAAAGAAAGTTTGACGAAGCCATTCATGTGGATTTGAGTTTGGTGGACAACTATGACTGATGGAGAAGCCACACGCTTGGCCAAAAATGATCTCTTTACAATTCATGAGGTTTGGTAAAACAGAATCTATCTTATATATCTATAAGTCTACCATTCATCCATCCTTATGTTACGTGTTAAGTGTGACAAAAGAAAAAAAATGATTGATCAAAACTCAGAGATAAATCACAAATATTTAATTTACAAAGCACACCAAATAAAATATTTACAAATATACAATTTTTGTTTCATTCAAAACAAAAAAAAATTGAGTTTACCACTGGCGAGTGTTACGAGGAGAGAAAAGGAAGGTAAGGTGTCAAATATCTTTATCCAATTAAGTTGGCAAAGAAGTTAATTGCTATACTTTTTCGAAATCCTTAAATGTGTATATAAGGAATAATTATTTGTTCGATCAATAAAAGAGTCAAAAATATGTATTTACCCTTTTTGTTCCATGAGGTTCTTTTTCAGGTTTTAGTTGGTCAGCAACTTTTCTTAGAGATTCTTTCAGCTGGATGTAAATCCCGAATCACAACCGAAGTTGATAACAACAGCAAACCCTGGTAACAACTGTCTGCTGCATGCCCAAAACCTATTTTCATAGGGGCTAACACCTAATTTGCATACTTCTAGAACTTTTAGAACTCTCTTGATTTTACTGGAACGTTCCACAATTTTCCAAATGTTCTATTTCTAATTTCCTTATTTTTATGACTACTTTATGAATTAGAACTTTCTTGGAATAACACTTAGGGCTCAATAGAATCCATTACTATAACTTTTTATACATTATTAATATTATTTTTATATATAAATGCATCCACGTAACAGTAATACAAGTAGGACTCAATAGAATACATTACTATAACTTTATACATTGTTATTATTATTTTATATAAAAATGCATCCTCGTAACAGTAATACAAGTAGGACTCAATAGAGAATCCATATTGATTATAACTTTTTAGTCATTATTAATATTATTTTTATATATAAATGCATCCTCGTAACAGTAATACAAGTAGGACTCAATAGAATCTATTACTATAACTTTTTAGTCATTATTAATATTATTTTATATAAAAATGCATCCTCGTAACAGTAATACAAGTAGGACTCAATAGAATCCATTACTATAACTTTTTAGTCATTATTAATATTATTTTTATATAAAAATGCATCCGTAACAGTAATACAAGTAGGACTCAATAGAATCCATTACTATAACTTTAGTCATTATTAATATTATTTTTATATAAAAATGCATCCTCGTAACAGTAATATAAGTAGGACTCAATAGAATCCATTACTATAACTTTTTAGTCATTATTAATATTATTTTTATATATGAATGCATCATCCTCGTAACAGTAATACAAGTAGGACTCAATAGAATCCATTACTATAACTTTTTAGTCATTATTAATATTATTTTTATATAAAAATGCATCCGTAACAGTAATACAAGTAGGACTCAATAGAATCCATTACTATAATCCTTTAGTCATTATTAATATTATTTTGATATAAAAATGCATCCTCGTAACAGTAATACAAGTAGGACTCAATAGAATCCATTACTATAACTTTTTAGTCATTATTAATATTATTTTTATATAAAAATGCATCCTCGTAACAGTAATACAAGTAGGACTCAATAGAATCCATTACTATAACTTTAGTCATTATTAATATTATTTTTATATATAAATGCATCCTCGTAACAGTAATACAAGTAGGACTCAATAGAATCCATTACTATAACTTTTTAGTCATTATTAATATTATTTTTATATAAAAATGCATCCTTGTAACAGTAATACAAGTAGGACTCAATAGAATCCATTACTATAACTTTTTAGTCATTATTAATATTATTTTTATATAAAAATGCATCCTCGTAACAGTAATACAAGTAGGACTCAATAGAATCCATTACTATAACTTTTTAGTCATTATTAATATTATTTTTATATATAAATGCATCCTCGTAACAGTAATACAAGTAGGACTCAATAGAATCCATTACTATAACTTTTTAGTCATTATTAATATTATTTTTATATATAAATGCATCCCTCGTGTAACAGTAATACAAGTAGACTCAATAGAATCCATTACTATAACTTTAGTCATTATTAATATTTTTATATATGAATGCATCCGTAACAGTAATACAAGTAGGACTCAATAGAATCCATTACTATAACTTTTTAGTCATTATTAATATTATTTTTATATAAAAAAAATGCATCCGTAACAGTAATACAAGTAGGACTCATTAAATCCATTACTATAACTTTTTAGTCATTATTAATATTATTTTGATATAAAAATGCATCCTCGTAACAGTATTACAAGTAGGACTCAATAGAATCCATTACTATAACTTTAGTCATTATTAATATTATTTTTATATAAAATGCATCCTCGTAACAGTAATACAAGTAGGACTCAATAGAATCCATTACTATAACTTTTTAGTCATTATTATTATTATTATTTTTATATATAAATGCATCCTCGTAACAGTAATACAAGTAGGACTCAATAGAATCCATTACTATAATCCTTTTAGCCATTATTAATATTATTTTTATATAAAAATGCATCCCTTCGTAACAGTAATACAAGTAGGACTCAATAGAATCCATTACTATAACTTTTTAGTCTTTATTAATATTATTTTTATATAAAAATGCATCCTCGTAACAGTAATACAAGTAGGACTCAATAGAATCCATTACTATAAATTTAGTCATTATTAATATTATTTTTATATATAAATGCATCCGTAACAGTAATACAAGTAGGACTCAATAGAATCCATTACTATAACTTTTTAGTCATTATTAATATTATTTTTATATAAAAATGCATCCTAGTAACAGTAATAAAAGTAGTAATCAATATTAGAATCCATTACTATAACTTTTTAGTCTTTATTAATATTATTTTTATATAAAAATGCATCCTCGTAACAGTAATACAAGTAGGACCAATAGAATCCATTACTATAACTTTAGTCATTATTAATATTATTTTTATATAAAAATGCATCCTCGTAACAGTAATAATAAGTAGATCTTAAGAGAATCCATTACTATAACTTTAGTCATTATTAATATTATTTTTATATATATACTGCATCCTCGTAACAGTACACAAGTAGACTCAATAGGAATCCACAATATAACTTTTTAGTCTTTATTAATATTATTTTTATATAAAAATGCATCCTCGTAACAGTAATACAAGTAGGACTCAATAGAATCCATTACTATAACTTTTTAGTCATTATTAATATTATTTTTATATAAAAATGCATCCTCGTAACAGTAATACAAGTAGGACCTCCATTAGAATCCATTACTATAACTTTTTAGTCATTATTAATATTATTTTTATATATAAATGCATCCGTAACAGTAATACAAGTAGGACTCAGAATCCATTACTATAACTTTTAGTCATTATTAATATTATTTTTATATAAAAATGCATCCGTAACAGTAATACAAGTAGGACTCAATAGAATCCATTACTATAACTTTTTAGTCATTATTATTAATATTATTTTTATATATAAATGCATCCTCGTAACAGTAATACAAGTAGGACTCAATAGAATCCATTACTATAATCCTTTAGTCATTATTAATATTATTTTTATATATAAATGCATCCTCAGAATAGTAATACAAGTAGGACTCAATAGAATCCATTACTTTCATAACTTTTAGTCATTATTAATATTATTTTTATATATAAATGCATCCTCGTAACAGTAATACAAGTAGGACTCAATAGAATCCATTACTATAACTTTTTGGCTATTATTAATATTATTTTCATATAAAAATGCATCCTCGTAACAGTAATACAAGTAGGACTCAATAGAATCCATTACTATAACTTTTTAGTCATTATTAATATTATTTTTATATATAAATGCATCCTCGTAACAGTAATACAAGTAGGACTCAATAGAATCCATTACTATAACTTTTTAGTCATTATTAATATTATTTTTATATATAAATGCATCCTCGTAACAGTAATACAAGTAGGACACAATAGAATCCATTACTATAACTTTTTAGTCATTATTAATATTATTTTTATATAAGAATGTATCCTCGTAACAGTAATACAAGTAGGACTCAATAGAATCCATTACTATAACTTTTTAGTCATTATTAATATTATTTTTATATATAAATGCATCCTCGTAACAGTAATACAAGTAGGACTCAATAGAATCCCTTACTATAACTTTTTAGTCATTATTAATATTATTTTTATATAAAAATGCATCCTCATAACAGTAATACAAGTAGGACTCAATAGAATCCATTACTATAACTTTTTAGTCATTATTAATATTATTTTTATATAAAAATGCATCCTCGTAACAGTAATACAAGTAGGACTCAATAGAATCCATTACTATAACTTTTTAGTCTTTATTAATATTATTTTTATATAAAAATGCATCCTCATAACAGTAATACAAGTAGGACTCAATAGAATCCATTACTATAACTTTTTAGTCATTATTAATATTATTTTTATATATAAATGCATCCTCGTAACAGTAATACAAGTAGGACTCAATAGAATCGATTACTATAACTTTTTAGTCATTATTAATATTATTTTTAATATATAAATGCATCCTCGTAACAGTAATACAAGTAGGACTCAATAGAATCCATTACTATAACTTTTTATACATTATTAATAATATTTTTATATATAAATGCATCCTCGTAACAGTAATACAAGTAGGACTCAATAGAATCCATTACTATAACTTTTTAGTCATTATTAATATTATTTTTATATATAAATCCATCCTCGTAACAGTAATAACAAGTAGGACTCAATAGAATCCATTACTATAACTTTTTAGACATTATTAATATTATTTTTATATATAAATGCACCTCGTACCGCTTAGAATATTACTGCAAAATATACTCTAATGCCCCTATTTAGAGATTCTTGATAAAACCGAAAGGCAAATCATTAATATTATGGCTTCTTCACTCCATTTCTTTTTATCATCGACATGGTTGATGCTAACCTCCTGGAGAGTGATTTGTTGCGCCATCTCGAGCCAACATTCTTGACTGGCATGAAGCGGAGAGACTATATTGAATCCATTGCTAAGTCATGCCCAGAAAGTCGATTCACTGTATCGTGCTAGACTATTTTTCCTCTACAGAATCTATCTTACATATCTATAAGTCTACTATTCGCCCATCCTTAGAATATTGCTGCCACACATGGTCCAGTGCCCCTGCTACTTATCTTGAGCTCCGTGATAAAGGCCAAAGAAGAATTAGCAATATTATTGGTTCTGATCTGGCATCTCAGTTTTAGTTACTTTCCAATGACCAAAAGTTTGCCTTTCTTTGCCTTTTCTATAAAAACTCTCATGGTAATTGTTTAGATGAGCTCTTCACTATGGTACCTTCACTTTATGAATTTAAGTGCAGAACTAGACAAGCACTGAGGTCTCATCAATTTACAGTTGAGTTGGCTAGATGTAACTGTAAAATCTATGCTAACAGTTTCTTTTCTTGCACTTCTCACTTGTGGAACTTCCTTCTGGCTCCATGTCTTCTAGCCAACTTTAATCTGCAAAAATTTAAATGCAATATCAATCACTATCTGTTGCTCTCCTGACTATTTTTCCTTTGTTCTTGAAGCTATAGGGAGATGGTTATGTTTATTAATTCAGCCTTGTGTCATACATAACCGAACTCCCTACAGCTTACAAGTTTTATGCTGAATTATCAGAGTTTTCATCAGAAGGTTGGTTGTTGGCAGATCTGAATTTGTGGAATAGGGGAAGAATAAAATTCTTCATTTGCATGTCAAAATAGAAATTTATTAATGAAAAGGATAACATGAATTGTAGTAGAAATTAATGTTCAATTAGAAAGTTAAGGGTATCCACAAATGTTTGTAGTAGTCCTTTGTTTGAAAGAGTATAAGCATATGTTTGTATGTATGTATGTATGTATGTATGTATGTATGTATGTATGAGCATTTGTTTGGTAGAAGTGTCTTTAGATAGAGAAGAAGAAGTAAAAGAAATCAGCACCCGAGAAAGAAGGAGAAAGAGAACAAATGTCTGGGTCACTTGAAGCTTCTCCCGTTACATTTTAGCTTGTTGTCTCTGCTGCTTCCATTCCTGACTGACTGACGCTGATCAAAGTCATTTATAGTCATCTAGATTTTTTTGCACTGGATTGCGAATTCTTTTTTAGTCTTGCAAATCACTCCCATTGGTCAAAAAACCAATTTAACATCTACTTACTAAATCTGGTTTCACCTTTTTCTGTAAGCACAAGTTCAATCCTTTTTCTATTCAGCAAAACCAGGATTTCACACGTAATTGTGAATTTTTGTAAAAGTGAAGAAGAAAGTTGATTTTAATTCTCAATTTCCTATGCACCACATTCTCATCCTTAGCAACGTTCTTGTCTCTAACTCTTCCACACAGAGTAACCCCTTGCTTCTCTGTGGATTTACCGCTTTACTTGGAGGAAATTTGATTAAAAAAATAGGAAAAAGATAACAATTTAAGCACTCTAAATTACAAATAAAAATATTTTTTTTAACATTTTAAAAATATTTCTTTTAAATAATAAACTTTATATTAGGTTGTCCCAAAAGTTCATAAACACTTGCAACAAATTGAAATTTTACTTGAAAAAACAACAAAAATTATTGCTCAAAATAAAGACCATCATTTTTCAAGACTTTCTACCATCGAACTGCAAGCTTTCAGATCTAGTCAAAGTACCATTTAGCCAGCTTTGAATCAAAGTATTCTTGACACGCTTCCTCAACTTCATCAAACAAGTCAAATCGGCGGCCCTTCAAAAAGTGTTGCATTGAGCGGAAAAAGCCGTAATCTGATGAAGCACAGTCAGGACTGTAAGCTTGATGTGGTAGAACCTCAACGCCATCCAGCTTTTCAAAATTGTCTTTGGTTTTCCTGGCGGTGTGTGGCTTGGCATTGTCCTGCTGCATCAAAGCACGCTTTCGGTTGATCAGAGCCGGGTACTTTTGCTTCAACTTTTCATAGACCCACTCAAGTTGCTGACAGTAAAGTTTGGCACTGATGACACTACCATTCGGAACCAACTTAAAATACACGATTCTTTCAAAGTTCCACCAAACACACAACATGACTTTCTTGCGGAATCGATCTTGTTTTGGAACTGACAGTGTCTCTTGCCCTTTCTGAACCCATCGCTTGTCTCGATTGTGCTGGACCAGATAGACCCATTCCGCAAGTGTTTACAAACTTTTGGGAGAACTTAATATTTACTAAAAATATTTCTTTGAAATTATGACCATTATAAAATTTACTAAAACTATTTCTTTTAAATATTAACCAATATAAAATTTATTAAAAGTATTTGTTTTAAATATTAACTTTTAGATTTACTAAAAATATTTCTTTTAAATATTAACCATTATAAAAATTTACTAAACTATTTCTGTTAAATAACCTTTATATTTACTAAAAATATTCCTTTGAAATAATGACCATTATAAAAATTTACTAAAAATATTTCTTTTGAATATTGACTAATATAAAATTTACTAAAATTTTTCTTTTTAAATATTGACAACTATAAAATTTATTAAAAATATGTCTTTTAAATATAAACCATTATACCATTTAAGTATTTTAACCATCATATTTACTAAAAATATTTGTTTTAAATATTGACAATTAGGAAATTTACTAAGAATATTTCTTTTAAATATCAACCATTATAAAATTTTTAAAAATATTTCTTTTAAATATTAATCACTAGCAGTATAGCTCGGCGTTGCTCGAGTGTAATGAAAGCTTTAAAACTAATCCATGGTCCTGGAGTTCAGTCTCTTTCGACGTTGACACGAAAGACTAAAAAGCAATAGTTGTTTCCAGTTAAAGCAAAACCGTAGACTGAAAGAAAAATGAATGGATGTAAGTCAAATTTTGATTTTCTGGTATCGATATCAAATAAGTTTTTTTCATCGTAAACTAAATTTTGAAGACTAAATAAGTCCTCTGAGTAAATGGTATCATGGCTGAGATTAAGAACTACAATTCTTTTACTCTTTTCCATATCTTTTACTCTTTTTTTTTTCAATTGGAGTAGATAGACTAAACTATCGCCCGGTTCACACTCCACCCACATCTATTGAACAGGAGAAGAGGCTCATCCCTTGTTCCCTGTTTAGGATGTGGTTCCCAGTTTTCTCTTTTCCAATCTTTTTACTCTTTTTTCTTTTCCAATTGGAGTAGATAGACTAAACTATCGTCCGGTTCACACTCCACCCACATCTATTGAACAGATGAAGAGGCTCATCCCTTGTTCCTTGTTTAAGATGTGGTTTCCGGTTTTCTCTTTTCCAATCTTCTTACTCTTACATAGCCTCCTGCACATCAGTGGCCTTGCTTGGGGTGGTATGATTAAAAAAAAAAAATATCTACTTAGAGTCAAACCCAAAGCAAAAACTAAAATAAAAGGGCTGAAAAAAATAGACATACAGCCAGATACACAGACACACACACACAAACATCTTGCCTTTTATATATATATATATTATCGATTTTTTGCATTATTGTAAGAACTGTAACCTTGAAACTTCTGAATATCATTTCTTAAGTCTTTGTCTACGAGTGTATCAAATTTGATTAAAATCAGACCACTCCTTCTATAACCCGATTTTTTCGATTATCGATTTTTGATATTTATCAGGGGTACCTCAACACAAAACCTAGCTAAGAACACTCACAGACACTTATAGTACAACTGTGAAAATTTTCAAGAAAATCGGTTCAGCCGTTTCGGAGTCTGTAGGTAATGGACACACACACACACAGACAAAGTTCCATTTATAAATAAGTTTAGATTTAGATTTAGATTATGAAATTTACTCAAAAATATTTTTTAAATATTAACTTTTATAATATTTACTAAAAATATTTATTTTTTTATTGATATGTTCAAACTTGTTCATTTCTATTTTGCTAACAATGTCACATGGCAGGAGGTAGGAGAATTAACTTACCAATTTCTGTTTTATTTTGCATGGCAGGACATATCAAAAACAATCGTGACAACAAACCAAATACCTGACAAGTTTGTGCGAATAAATACTAGAGCAGAGAAGTGAAGAGGTTGGCAAAAGGAAATAGTAGAGGAGGTTGTGGAGGGACATAATCACCCGTGTCATGAAGCGATAAAGCACAGTGAAGAAATAATAGCTCTCAACCAGTGGTTCTCATTCTATTTTTACCCATAAACCATTTTTACTTTTCATTTTTTTTGGTGGATCCCTACAACCATTTGATGAAAAAAAGTTTATTTTATTTTTTATTAATAGATAAGTTTTGGAACTGAATGCAATAAACGGGATGTGCATTGTAATACAATGGATATCGGCTCGGAACCTCAAATTGGGAAGCCTACTTTGAATTCCAGTTGAATTCCTTGAATTCACTTACGCACAAGTACCCTTGGGAAAGGTATTAATCTGTCTCTTCCCTCCAGTTATAGGTTAAATAATAGAACAGATTGGGTTCTATAGCCTTGGCTGACAACCAGTCTACCACAGAAAGCAATGGCAACCTACTGCAGGATAATCTTCTGCCAGGTCAATCATGTCTCTTTGGAGATATAATCGCCCAAACTGTGTATCACATATGACACTTAACTGACTGACTGAATATAATAGTTGAAATCATAATTAAGTGGGGGATCGATTTTCTACTGTTATGAAGTAATAAACTGATCTCCCACTAATTACTATGTCATAATATAATACATCTCTTCTCCCTCTAGCTATGAGTCAAATAACTGGACAGATTAGGTTCTATAGCCTTGGCTGGGAACCAGTCTACCACAGAAAGCAATGGCAACCTTCTGCGGGATAATCTTCTGCCCAGTCAGTCATGTCTCGAAAGAGACATGATCACCCAAAGCAAGTATCATGTATAGCCCTTAACTGACTGATGCAATAAATGTATATGCTTTATTTAGAAAAAAAACTAATTTAATGGAAATAAACTTGTATTTAACAATTAAATTCTAGGGAATATTTATGTAAACTAACAAAATAACTCATAATAAACCATTTTAAAATATGAGTAATTAATAAATTAAAAAAAGTGAAGATTTATTATATGAGATCTGTGTGGTTGATACTGCTGAAGAGTTTAATCTGCTAATCCTTCTTGTAATCTTTTGTGTTTAAATTAATTTTATTATTATTTTTATATTTTATATTAATTAATTTCTATTAATATTTCATTTTATTTATATTTAAAATTAATATGTTGATTTATATAATAAATTATAATTTTTATATAATCCTTCCCTTATATATCCTCGGTTTTTATTCAACGTTTACAATCAAAACTTCCGGTAGACGCCAACTTATATCGCTTGATCTCGTTTATTGATCATTTTATAGTTGTTTTTTTATATTTTTAGTTAGTATTTTAATATGGTGTAGATTACAATTCCATTTCTCAGTTGTAACAAATTGCTCGCTCGATGGACCCGCAAAATATTAAGTGGAATCCAATTTTCTATTTTTTGGACCCCTGTAAAAATGTTATATGTACCCACTCCGAGGTCTATATGGACCCTCGTTGAGAATGACTGCACTGGACCAAGGCCTCCTCTCAACTTCGTATGCAAAAACAATGAGTTATTCCCCTTGCATCAATTTACGATTTTTCATCTGATTCGTTTTGAAAATAATATAAATTAATTTTTTTTAAATTAATTAATTAAAAAGATACACAGCACGAATCCTCATAAATTTTTAAAAAATATTTTAGGTGAAACGTAATTTATTTCAAATTGTTTGATCAAAAAGAAAGTTCTTCTCTCTGACAGTTTTGGAAGACATTTGCAAGCACCTACGTTGGAAAGTTGTTGAAAGTGTTGTTGTCAATTGACCGAGATTTGGGCAGTGGGGAATGAACATGTCCCTGTGGGGGTGACTTTTGTCACATATTGCTGCATCTTAGACCAAGAGGTAGAAAAAAAGGAAGAGAAAGGCAAATGTTTGTCTGTTTACAGACTTTAACAGTATCACTTAACAGGCATTTGACAAAGTCAAATAGGGTAATAAAATTTCCAGTTCGTTTACTCTTAGCATCATGGGAAAGTGTATTACTATTTTTTTTATTATTCATTATTATCATTATATTCATGGATTTTAATTCATTTTTTTTAACTGGAGCCAAAGTTTTTTGTTTCTTTTTTATTGTTACCATTATTTTATTTATAGATTTTAATTCAATTTCCAATTGGAGCCAAAGTTTCTTTTGTTTTTTAACATTACTATTATTTGATTTATTGATTTTAATTCATTTTCCAACTGGAGCCAACAATTTTTTGGTTTTCATTACTACCATTATTATCATTATACGTTTATCTATAGATTTTAATTCATTTTCGAACTAGAGCCAAAGTTTTTTGATGTTTTTACTATTATTATTATTATTATTATCATAATTTTATTTATAAATGTTTATTCATTTTCCAACTGGAGCTAAAGTTTTTTGATTTTGTTACCATTATTATTATTTAATTTATAGATTTTAATTCATTTTCCAATCGGAGCCAAAGTTTTTTTACCACTACTATTATTTTATTTATAGATGTAATTAAATTTCTAATTGGAGCAAAAGTTTTTTTGTTTTTTTAACATTATCATTTTTTATAGATTTTAATTCATTTTTCAATTGAAGCAAAATATTATTTGTTTTTGTTTTGCTATCATTATTATTTATTCATAAATTCTAATTCATTTTTCAACTGGAGCCAAAGTTTTTTATTTTTTGCTATCATGATTATTATTATTATCATTTTATTCACATATGCTTAATTTTCAACTGGAGCCAAAGTGTTTTGGGGTTTTTACCATTACTATTATTTAATTTATTGTTTTTAATTCATTTCCCAATTAGAGCCAACATTTTTGTCTTTTTTACTATTATTATTATTTATTTATAGATTTTAATTTTTTTCTATTGAAACCAAAGTTTCTTTTGTTTTTTTTACCATTATTTATAGATTTTAATTCATTTTCCAATTGAAGTTAATTTTTTTTTGTTTTTTTTTATTATTATTTCTTATTTATAAATTTTAATTGATTTTCCAACTAGAGCTGAAATTTTTTTTGTTTTTTTTAACTATCATTATTATTATTTTATCTATAAATTTTAATTCATTTTTCAATTGGTGCCAAGTTTTTAATACTATTATTATTATTTTATTTATAGATTTTAATTCATTTTCCATTTGGAGCCAAATATGTTTTGTTTTTTTTTGCTATCATTTTATTCATAAATTTTAATTCATTTTCCAACTGGAGCCAAAGTTTTTTGTTTTTTCCTATCATTATTATTATTATTATTATTATCATCATTTTATTCACATATTTTATTTAATTTTTCAAATGGAGCTAAAGTTTTTTGTTTTTTTTACCATTACTATTATCTAATTTACAGATTTTATTTCATTTCCCAATTGGAGCCAACATTTTTAGTTTTTTTTTACTATTATTATTATTTTTATTTATTGATTATAATTTTTTTCAATTGGAGCCAAAGTTTTTTGTTTTTTTACCATTATTTGTAGATTTTGATTCATTTTCCAATGGAAGCCAATTTTTTTCTGTTTTTTTTTTTTAATTATTTTTTACTTATAGATTTTCCAACTGGGGTTGAAATTTTTTTTGTTTTTTTTACTATCATTATTATTATTTTATTTATAAATTTTAATTCATGTTCCAACTGGAGCCAAAGATGTTTTGGTTTACATTACTATTATTATTATTATCATTTTATTTTTCAGATGGTAATTCATTTTCCAACTACAGCCAAAGATTTTTTGGTTTTGTTTTTATTATTATTATTATTATTATTATTATCATTATTATTATTATTTATAGATGTTAATTCATTTTCCAACTTGAGCCAATGTTTTTCTTTACCCTTATTATTATTATTACTATATTTATAGATTTTAATTTATTTTCCAATGAGAGCGAAAGTTTTTTTGTTGTTTTACCATTATAATTTTATTTATAGATTTTAATTCATTTTCCAATAGGAGCCAAATTTTTTTTGTTTTTTTTAATCATTATTATTTTATTTATAGATTTTAATTCATTTTCCAATTGGAGCCAAAGTTATTTTTTAATCATTATTATGATTTCATTTATAGATTTTAATTCATTTTCTTATCAGAGCCAAAGTTTTTTTTCACCATTATTAGTGTTTTATTTATAGATTTTAATTCATTTTTCAACTGGAGCCAAAGTTTTAGGGTTTGTCCTTTTTTAGTATTTTATTTTTTCAAAACTGTACACAATTTTTCTTATTATACAATAATGAGAAAATTTTAGAAGACATCTTGCTAAAAGAATACCTGCAACTATAATTGGTCAGGGATAATGTGGGTTACTCCATTTGTCTTTGGCAAAGACTTATTACGTGGCATTGGTTAAGTTCTATAAAAAGACAAATATTTCTTTTTGCTCCAAGGTGTAGCAGATATAGATGAATGTGTCCTCGGTCAACACAGATATGCACAATTCTTAATAGCTAAGTTTTTAATATCTTTTTTTTTCTTTTTCAGTTGTGTTAATACATGCATTGTTTGTTTAAATTTCATTTTTTGTGATTTATTTTTTACCCAGACTCACTTGAGTCTGCAAAATATTGTTTGTGGGACAAATGTACCAAGAGCCATTGAATGTTTATGGAAAAACCTCCAACAAAAATAGTGGTTCCTGCAATGATAGAGATTTATAGCGAGAGAGGTGCTTGGATTCCAAAGATGAATGTTTATGCATCTGAGGGTGAAACAAAGTTTGGGATGACTGAAAAATAATCAAAATACTTTGTTAAACAAATAAATGTAAGTGAAATAATAATAAGAGCCGAATGCTGATTGCAAAAAATGGTTAGGGTTGTAGTAGACGTGGTTATTATTTCAGCTATTCTCTTATTAAGATAAGTTGCAAGCGTGTTCTAGATAACTTAATCCACCACATGGTGCAGTGGATATCAACTTGGAACGAGAAATCGAGGAGCCGAGTTCGAATTCCAGTTGAATTCCTTGTATTCACTTACACGAAAATACCCTTGGGAAAGGTATTAATCCATCTCTTCCCACCATTTATGGGTTAAATAACAGAACAGATTGGTTCCTCTAGCTCTGGCTGGCAATCAGCCTACCGCAGAAAGTAATGACTGATTGAATATAATAGTTGGAATCATGATTAAGGCTTCTACCGGTCAGAAAGTGGGGGATCGGTTTTCTATTGTTATGAAGTAATAAACTGATCCCCTACTACGTAATAAAATAATACATCTCTTCTCCAGCTAGCTATGAGTTAAATAACAGAACAGGTTGGGTTCTATAGCCTTGGGTGGCAATCAGTCTCCCGCAGAAAGTAATGGCAACCTACTGTGGGATAATTTTCTGCCTGGTCAGTCATCTCTCCTTCCAGATATGATTGCCCAATCGTGTATCACGTATAGCACTTTTAACTGACTGACTGAATTCACCACATTTAAATTTGTGTGATGACAATCAAATAAAAAGCATTCGACAAATAATGAAATACAAAATTTGTAGCAACAATAAAAAAATTCGCATTTATATCATAAAATACAAATTTGGCATGAAATATTTTGAATGGAGAGAACAAGATAATATTTAAAATTTTGTATGAAAATGTTGACAGTTCAAATATGAGAAGATTTCTCTCTCTTTGAAGTGTTTCTCTCCCTTGGTAAAATATAAAATATATTTTTAGTTCTGGCCGTCATAAACAGTTCATTTAAATGAGTGAATAAAATGTTCCTTTGATTGAAATGCTTGGTGTTTAAAAATTTAGTTGAGTGAGCGAATTTTGTTGGTGTTGAATAAATGATATATGTCAAGACAGTATGTACCTTGGTAAAATTCAACAGAATGACAAAGTTTCCAATGGCAATTGGGCCAAGGTAAATTTCTCACTGATGAGTTTTGACAAAGTTTTTTTATGGTTTATAAAATGGCGAGTGTTCTAAAAATAGAAAAAGATAGACACACTGACGCCAAGAATTCAAAATTGGGTGGCAAAATAAGGAACTGTTTCTTTTGGTAGGAGTAGGAGTAAGAGTAGGAGTAAGAAGTAGGAGTTGAGGACGGTAGTTTGGTGTAGGAGATTTGAAAAGGGGAAGACGCTAGTCAGTTGACCACTAGAGTCCAGAAGGGAAAGGCTCGTTTACTTCTCCCAAGAGAATTTAGCTAGTCTGCTCCTGTATCCACACAAAATTTAAAGGTTGTAACTTGATGTAAAAACCTAAAGTTTTATACCAAAAATAAACATCATTAATTCAAGTTTGTGTTATCTTCTATATACCAAAACGAAGCAACACAACAGTTTCTTTCTTTTATAATCGTGGGTAGGCTCCAGCACACACAGTTAAGTTTTTTGCAGAAACTTGACCTAAACACATTCTCTGACATGTTCCCATGCGCTCGTGACTTTTAAACCCATCACTGACAACTGAGAACAAATTCATAAATTGAATCCGGCATCTGTGCTGAATTGGACAAGTTTTGTTCTTACTAGCAAAATATATTGTGCGATAACTACACTGTCACTGGTATATTTTTTATCTGTGCTCATATGCGGTGAGTAAATTATCACATATGTTCTTTCTTTTTAAAACTGTAATTTTATATTTCACACAACCAGTGAATTTGTAATATTTTCATGATGAAATACCTTATATCAGTGGCATGTGAAGTTAATTCCATAGGGTACTCAAATTAATTCTGCACTACACTACAGCCAGGCAATGAATTCTTAACAATTTTAACACGTTTCCGTGCCATCACACACATTTCTCAAGCATTGACCACAGTACTTCATATTGTAGAGGACGATGAACATCTCACAACAGCATCTACATTGAAGATGTAAGATTGCGTATCCAAGGTAAAAATACAGATTATTATCACCATCAAAAATTTCTTTCCACGCAAACATTGATACAAGAGGTGGTAAAGCGACTATGTTCACCAACAACATTCAGCAACACTTTGTGATATTAACCTTGTAGAGGACTATGTGTCCATTACTAATTTATATTTATGAGTCGACTCAGCGTAATTTGGGTCATGAAATAGAGCAGGAAATAAGAATGACGAAAAGGCGAAAGTAACCAGAACAACAATATATTAACAAAGGTTACATAGAGTTGAAAACATGCAAATCAAATAAGGAAAGAAAAGTTCTTTCCCTTTGTCTGGAGAGAAAACGTAAATGTTCGATAGAGGATTAAATTGAATAAAGTTCAGTTCAAATAAAGTTGATGTACATACTATTAATGTCTGTTTCCAATTGGAGTTCTTTTTGGGGGGGTTGTGTGTGCATGCTGGTGAGAAATAAAAATTTGCGCCACTAATTGCTACCTGCAATTAGTGTGTGTGTGTATGTGTGAGTTAGGGAATAAACATGTCTGATCTTGCCTGGGACAGTACCCTAACTGCTGTAACACATGACGATCCCCGCTTATATCGGCATACCGTAGCACGGGAAACTAGGGTTATCACGTGAACGCTGAATGACCATTTGTGTGTGGGTGTGAATGTATCAAACCCTACAATATGAACAAAGTTTTGTTTACATTCCACAGAGATTAATTTGAATTCATGAAATAAAAAGAAGGATTAAAAATCTATAGCTGGTTTACAGATAATCTCTCACGCCTAAATAGTTTTGAAAAGGAAATACAGAAATTAGTTTCAAAACTAATTTGCTAAATTAAATACAGCATACAAGTTTGACCTAAAAATCAAGCCTCCTTTGTGAGGGGGGATTGAGGGAAACATTCATCTGGGTATTCAAGCCGTTAGAAATATCTCGTCTTTTATGTACACGTTGCTCATTTAGTAATGAATTAGAGCACTCTGGCTATTGGGCATGTATAATGATAAGATACGCGCTAAAATGTCTGCCTCTTTCTACCGAGCGCCCATAGCCCAGAGGTAGAATCACCGACTGAAGCCAATTCGGTCGGGTTTCAATCCTGGGTTAAAAGCAATCGGAGTCTAACCGTACTGATGTGCTGTGATACAGCGAAACAGATCTGTCTGTGGATGACTATATATATATATATATATATATAACGTAGAATACTTGGTATATAAATCAGGTAAATTCCGATAGAGACAAAAGTAAAACTCTAAGGAACTCAATGTTAAATGTATTTAATTTAACACAGTAATATAATTTAGAAAAAATTATGGATATTCTACAATTTCATGGATAATACGTATTTCGCGGCCGGAAAAAAAAGCAGTTATAATTTATAATAATTTAACTGCTGTATCTTTTGGGTCTGATGAGCAGCCTTTTTTTTCCGGTTGCAAAATACGTATCCATGGAAATTATTGTAGAATATCTAAATTTGTTCTAATATATATATATATATATATATATATATATATATATATATATATATTGTAAATGTTTGTTACAATGGTTTAAAAAGCCATTGTAACAAACATTATCATTACAATAAAGCTCTATGTTGTATCGAGCACTGTTTTCTTTATAAAAGTAAAAAAAAGTAAAACTGCCTGAACAGTGGGTTTAAAAACCTACATGTTCCATAACTTTCTTACACTATATATATAAAACAATGCTTTTGTTTGTTGATTGGTTTTTGTCATGAGACAGAGAGTTGTTTTGTTCATATTCGCTGGGAAAAATTTAATTGTTCCTTTTTCTGGAAATATTGAATCTTGGCTACCCACCCCCATGTTTCATCGAACTCAAAAAGAACAAAAAAAAAAAAACACCAACACTGTCAGTGTTTTATCCTTTACATGAACTTTCTTTATTTTCTAAATCGATATTAATCTTACTTAGATCACGGGTGCCTCCTAAATACGAATTTGCACGAGATACTAGATTAGCAACTAGATCCCACCCTTTTAAACCGAAAATGCAACCGCAACTTCTACTCCAATAGTTTCTTTTCTCGCACTTCCCGACTGTGGAATTCCCTTCCACACGATTGCTTCCCCGACGGCTACAATCTCCAGGAATTTAAATGTAAGGTCAATAGACACCTCCTAACACACTAACCTGCTCCTATTCTATCAAACACTCTTCCCATCTGCCCAACCTCGCTATCCTTACACATCTGTCACCTTTCTCCTGACATTCCCTGTGTCTAACCACTCCTTCTCTTTACCTTCCCCTATGTAGCCCCATGCGCAATAGTGGCAGTGGAATGCCTTGCTTGGGGTGAGATGATTAAAAAAAAAAATCAAGCAAAAATGTAGTTAGGTACTACTACTAATTAATAAATAAACAGACATGTTCTTACACACTCAGTGACTCAAAAGCAGTTTCAACTGAAGTGGAACTCTCATGTCACTAGAGAACATAAATCACCGCTGTAACCATGGATACCGCGCGAACTTTCTCAAGTCTACCAATATGGTTGGTAATTTGCCCCAATAATGTATAACAATTTTTTTCTGTGTTCTTATGAAAACAATAACTCATCCCTGCAAAAGAATGTTTATTGAATTTGTCTGAATTTTGTTAGGCAGTGTGTTTCTTGTGGTTTTCTTTGGACTAGTTTCCTCGTTTTTTGTTTTTGTTATGCTTCACAACGAACGGTCATTTATTTCAAAACCACACTCCACAGTCCACACAGTGATTAATAAACTGATAAAAATCAAGGAATGGTTTAAAAACACACAAAAAATAAAATAAACGAGAAAACAAAGTAAAAGAAAAAAAAAAGAAAGAAAAGCCAAGTATCACAAAAGAAAAAAAAATCATTTCAAATCGCGACTAACCGAAGAGAAATAAATTATAAATAAAAAAAACGAACGAACAAAAACTTGAAAAAATTAAATAAAACTAAAAGCTAAAAATCGAATCGTAAATAATAATAAAAAAATAGATAATAATAAATTAAAAAAGAAAAAAAATAATTTAAATTGTAACAAAAAAGACTTGATAAACAAAAACAAAAACGGATGCAAAAATGGACGAACGAGAAATACAGCAACTTGCAACGAGAATCGCTTGCATTCTTCGTCCTTCAAAACTTTACATGGATTTGCAAACAGCAGCACAAGACGAAGCCGTCAAAGGCAACTTTCGAATTTCAGAAATTAAAAAAGGACTTCTCCAAAATATTCAAGATACAGAATTCGATCGCTCTTTGAGAAATTTCGTATTCAACTACTTAAAAAGCAACGATTACCAACAACAGTCAGATTCGGATGACAATCCCAAAGAGCCGATATCTTACCTACTGAAAGCACAACAGAACTGGGAAAAACGAATCCTGAAAAGTTTAAACAACATGTGCACAGAATTAAACATGCCCCTAGCGAGGAAAAGGCCCGAAAAAAACGCAGTGGAATTCATGTCCCGGTGGACAGAACTCGGTACACACGAACGGGAGCCGACTAATATCCGACCCGTTTATGCCCCCAAGGATTTCCTTGACGTTATTGTTAATATACATAACCAGGCCAGCACAAACACAAACATGAGTGGGCAGTTGGCAATGTGGGGCATCATACAAACTGCTCTCAAAGTGAAAGATTTGCAGCAACTCCGGTCGTTCTACAGCGAGATGTCCATGAACCACTGTCAAATTGGCATCGATGATACAGTTGATTCTCTCCACGACTTTTTCTTTGCTGACCATATCAGGTTTGGAAAGAAAGTGATCGCAGAGAGGCTGGCTCCGGTCTCGCAGGAATATTCTAAGAGAGGCTGTCCTATAAGCCTGCGTGCCACGCTCTGGTGCCAAATGCTGTGTATAAATCTAGACAACGTTGATTATTTATATTACGAACAACTGAAAAATTCTGTACTCAAGCACGAACTATTAACCGACAAACTGTTTCTAAAAGACATCAAGTTAACAGCCACTAACGATGATCAGTATTTCATATTTGAAGACTTCCTGTACCAAATTCTCTTACCGTTTTCTCGTGACACAACTTTGTTACAATGTCTAAACCAGGCTGGTGGTCGACCCCTCAAATCGTACATTCGGGGAAAGCTTGGGAATGAAGATTACGCTGTAGCATTTCCCCCCAGTGGGGTGATCCCATTCCATGGATTTTCAATGTATGTCGTACCATTGTGCTATCTTTACAGTGAGCCAGTTAAACTTTACTTCGTGTTTCGGAAAATGTATACGCGTTTCTTTTTCAGATTGCACATCATTTCATCCCACGAAGAAGGTATCGTGTCTCTTTGCTTGCTTTTCGAAAATCTTCTTCAAACATTAGAACCCGAGCTTTTCTTTCATCTGAAGCGCCATGGAATCCAACCACTGAGGATAGCTTTCAAATGGCTTATCCGAGCTTTCTCCGGTTTTCTCGCCAGTGACCAGGTTTTGTTGTTGTGGGACCGGATTCTGGCCTTCAACTCTTTGCAAATTCTATCTATCCTAGCAGCTGCCATTTTCTCGTTCCGAAAGAGTAACTTACTCAAAGTGCAAACTTTTGCGGCAGCTGAAAGTGTTTTTGCTGATCTCATGACTTTACAAGTAATTCCACTAATTCAGTTGGTCTTGTTCTCAAAATAAGCTGGCATCTTCCTATTATAAAAAAATAAAAAAAAGGGGGGTCAAAAGTTATCTCCCCTGGACCTTTCAAGGGAGTCCGCCCCCCCTCTAATAGGTGCATGCTGGGAGACAAGAAGAAGAAGAAGAGATTTCCGGTAGAAGCAGCAAACAGGCTCTCTATAAAACACATCATTATTCAACATCAACAACTGTTCGCGGTTCTCGTGTTTCTACAATAATAAATTCCCTAGTTATTTCCAATACTCGGCGAGTGTCACATTTTTCTATCTTTCCTTGAGAATAGAAAAAGATATTAAACACTTTATTTATTAGATTAATTAAATTGTATTTTTCTATTCTTCTGAGATGAGGTAGGGTTTACATTATTTGGGCTGTTGTCCTCATCTTTATTGCCATGTTTATAACGTTTGAGCCATTGTATACTCTGGCCTTCTTTGGGTGCTACAAATTTCAAACCAAACCCTTTATTTTGATATTTTATTAAGTTCTTACTCGTCCCTGTGCCTCTTCTATAAATACTTTCACGGCTTCTGCTCCAATGAACTTAGATCACTGGTGCCCCCTTGGTACGAATTTGCACGCGATACTAAATTAGCAACTAGGTCCCACCCTTTTACAGTGAAACCGATAAAATGTAACCGCAATTTCTACTCCAGCAGCTTCAGTTTTCGCACTTCTCGCTTGTGGAATTCCCTTCCACATACTTGCTTCCCCAACAGCTACAATCTCCAGGAGTTTAAATGTAAGGTCAATAATACGCATCCATTCTCTCAAACACTCTCCCCATCTACATCCTTACCCGTCTATCACCCTCCTTCTGACATTTCCCATATCTAACCACTCTTTCTCACCACCTTCTCCTATGTAACCCCCTGCGCAATAGTGGCAGTGGAATGCCTTGCTTGGGATGAAACGATTAAAAAAAATAAATAAATAAAATAAAAAAAAAGTTTTTATATGGGGGTCTTTAACTATGTAAGTTTGCAATTATTATGTGGTAATTAATGGGAGAGCACTTTATGAGAATCTAAAACAGATCCCCCACTTTATGACCAGCAAAATTTTAATATCAGTTTATTCATGTTGTCTAAAATTATATTTTGTTAAGTTCTTTCTTTTAGGAGAAGGTTTTCATATGAGAATCTTTAAATGTATTTGTTTGCAATTATGTTGTAATTGATGGGGGATCAGTTTAGTATTAAATAACAATGGAAAACAGATCCCCCAATTTATGGCCAGCAAAATCTTAATACCAGTTTATTCATGTTGTCCAAAATTATATCTTGTTTAGTTTTTTCTCTTGGAGAAGGTTTTTGTAGGCAAGTCTTTAAATATATTTGTTTGCAGTTATTAATATGTTGTAATGAACGGGGGATCAGTTTAGTATGAAATAACAACAGAAAACAGATCCCCTACTTTATGACCAGTAAAATCTTAATACCAGTTTATTCATGTTGTCAAAACTTATATCTTAAGTACTTACTTTTATAGGAAACTTTTCAAATATGTGTCTTTAAATATATTGGTTTGCAATTAATGGATGATAAGTTTATTACTTTTTTTTTAAATAACCATGTTGTGGTACATTGCTCGGAACGAGAAATGGGGGAGCCAAGTTCGAATTCCAGCCGAATTCATTGCATTCACTTATGCGCAAATACTCTTGGGAAAGGTATTAATCCGTCTATTCCTTCCAGTTATGGGTTAAATAATAGGACAGATTGGGTTCTATAGCCTTGGTCGGCAACCAGTCTACTGCAAAAAGCAATGGCAACCTATCGCGGGATAACCTTCTGCCCAGCGTGTATCACGTATGGAACTTAACTGACTGAGTGATCGCCCCAAGAAAGGCATTTTATTGCCACTGTTTTGCAGGGAGTTACATTAGAGGAAAGTTATGAGAAAGAGTGACAGGCTATAGGGAGTGTCAGGAAGTGGGTAAGATAAGAATGACTGTGGCCATAAAGTGAGGGATCAGTTTATACATAAATTATAATGTAGAATTCATCCCCCACTATGTCCACATTATAATAGTATATAAATTTGTCTTTTTTTTTTTATAATCATGTCACCCCAAGCAAGGCATTTTATTGCCACTGTTTTGCAGGGGGTTACATTGGAAGAAAGTTATGAGAAAGAGTGACAGGTTATAGTGGGTGTCAGGAAGTGGTTAAAAGAAGGATGTGAATACTGATAAGAGTGGAGTGGACAGAGAAAGGAACATGAGAGAGAGGATGCAGGTTAGTGAGCTGGGAGATGACTAGTGACTTTACATTTAAATTCTTGGAGATTGTAGCTGTCGAGGAAGCAAGTAAACAGAAGGGAATTCCACGGGCGGAAAGTGCAAGAAAAAAGCTGCTAGAATAGAATTTGTGTTTACAATTTATTGGTTTCACAGTAAAAGGGTGGGACCTAGTTGCTAATCTTGTGGCTCGAGTAAATTTATATATAGGAGGCACTAGTGAGCTAAGTTCATCAGAGCAGAAGCCATGAAAGTATTTTTGTAGAAGAGACACAGGCAAGCCATATTGAACCGGTGAGAAAGTGACTGTATCTGAGCTGCCAAGTCGGATCTTAATAACAATAGAAAACAATTCGACTTTACGTCTAATGAAATTATATTATTCTTATAAGAATGTTTCCCAATATTCACATTGTTGAACTCATCTTTGTCATACTCACAACGTTTTGGCCATTGTACACTCCATCCTCGTAGGAATTTCAAACCAAACCCTTCATTTTGATCACTGGGATGTATCATTCTCATTCCATGTGCGATGCCACTTCTGAATGCCATGTAGTTATCTCCCTTCGCCCGGTTCACACTCCACCCATGTCTATTGAACAGGTTAAGAGGCTCATCCCTTGTTCACAATATGGTTTCCGGCTTTCTCTTTTCCGATCTTTTCACTATTACGTAGCCCCCTGCACATCAGTGGCGTTACCGCCTTGCTCGGGGTGATACGATTAAAAAAAAAAAAAAAACACTCTAAGTTATTTGTTCACCAATGCTGTAGTCAGATATTGAACTCACAACTCTTTATGTCAAGTCACTGAATCTAACTAATGATTTTACCCACTGAGCCACATGTCCTTGAGTTAAAGTGATCATGAGTAAGTAGTGATCACATTTCATTGTAAACTACAGAAAGTAAAAAACATTATTATTATGTGAAATATTAATTTCACCATTTAAAAATCCATGACTAGCATCATAACCTGTATCTGGATGTACACAAAATTAAAGTTGATATAAATCTACCTTCATGGTATAAACTGTTATGGAATGTAGGAAAAATGATATCATGTTTATGCTTGGGTTCTATTCCTAACCTGACCCATTTTATATATGCTATATACAAATTAAATAGCCTGTATTTCAAAATTTTAAAAAAAGTTAAGAAAAAAAAAGAAAAGATAATCTCAAAACCAAAGTACTTCTTGTCTCAAGAATTTCAGATGACAGATTCTCAACCTGTAATAAATATCAAGATAATATTACTACTAATACTACTAATGTAATAAAAAGCAAGTGAAATTAAGATGAAAGAAATCCTAGTCAAAAATGAATAATGGCTGACAATGTTTCATCTAATAATAATAAAATTCAAGATGATATTACTACTAATACTACTAATGTAATAAAAAGCAAGTGAAATTAAGATGAAAGAAATCCTAGTCAAAAATGAATAATGGCTGACAATGTTTCATCTAATAATAATAAAATTCAAGATGATATTACTACTAATACTACTAATGTAATAAAAAGCAAGTGAAATTAAGATGAGAGAAATCCTAGTCAAAAATGAATAATGGCTGACAATGCTTCATCTAATAATAATAAAATTCAAGATAATATTACTACTAATACTACTAATGTAATAAAAAGCAAGTGAAATTAAGATGAAAGAAATCCTAGTCAAAAATGAATAATGGCTGACAATGCTTCATCTAATAAAAATAAAATTCAAGATATTACTACTAATACTTCTTCTTCTATGTGCCCTGTCCCTTCAGGACGTAGGCGATCATGGCTCTCCACATCTCCCTATTCCTTGTGGCTCTTAGTATGTTTGCTCCTGTTGCTCCTGGCAACCCCCGTTCCGTCATCCACCTAATCAGTCCCTGCAAATATGTTATCCGCTGCCTTCCTCTGTCTCTCCTTCCTTCTATCTGACCAGTCAGTATCAGGTTCTCCAGGCTCTCGTTCCTCATTGCATGTCCCAGGAACTTCAGTTGTCTCTTCCTGATGCTCAGCATCAATTTCCTTTTTGTTGCCATTCTTTCTAACACCTCGTGGTTGCTTGTATGCTCAGTCCACGATATCCGTAGCATCCTTCTGTAGAACCACATTTCGGCCGCTTCCAGTTTTGTCCTCATTTTCGATGATATTGTCCAGCATTCACAGCCGTATTGAAGAACTGACATCACGTAGCAGTCTAGAACTCTTTTCTTCATTTCTATTGAGATTTTCCTGTGTTAGTATTTTGCTCATCTTCTGGAATGCGTCCTTTGCCATGCCAATTCGCCTTCGGATTTCCGTGTCGCACTTTCCATCTCCTGTTAGAACACTTCCTAGGTAATTAAATTCTTGTACTTGTTTGATTCTGTTATTCTCCACCTGTATTTGGCATTTTGGGTTGTATCTTTTGCTGATGACTATGCACTCAGTTTTCTTAAAGTTTATTTGTAGTCCCTTCTTGTCACTCTCCACTGCTACTTTCTGTATGAGGTCTTGTAGTTTCCTTTCTGTGTCCGCAATCAGCACTATATCGTCCGCATATCTTATGTTGTTCAGGTTGTGACCTCCAATAACAAATCCTGGCGTGTCATCTAGGGTCCTCAAAATATTCTCGCTGTATAGGTTGAACAAATCCGGTGAAAAGACACATCCTTGTCTTACGCCTTTTTCTATCTTTGTGTATCTACTGAGGTCGTTACTCAGGCCGTTTGCTGCCAGTAGAGATACTACTAATGTAATAAAAAGCGAGTGAAATTAAGATGAAAGAAATCCTTACCAAAAATGAATAATGGCTGACAATGCTTCATCTAATAATAATAAAATTCAAGATAATATTACTACTAATACTACTAATGTAATAAAAAGCAAGTGAAATTAAGATGAAAGAAATCCTAGTCAAAAATCAATAATGGCTGACAATGCTTCATCTAATAATAATAAAATTCAAGATAATATTACTACTAATACTACTAATGTAATAAAAAACAAGTGAAATTAAGATGAAAGAAATCCTAGTCAAAAATGAATAATGGCTAACAATGCTTCATCTAACACATCAATCAAATCCCAGGCCTAACTAATAAAACAACTTTTAGGTAAAATTCAACTTTATTCATCAACATTAGTCTTCTTCTAGGATGATACACTGATTCCAATGCTTCTCTAACAATTTGATGCTTTTTTTGTAGAACAATTTGTCTTAGATCTCAAAATATATCTCAGTTCCTGATATCACTTCTTCATTGGAAAACAAATCTCTTTCATGGAGCATTCTTTTGAGGTCTGCAAACAGCCAGTAGTCACTGGGGGCCAGATCTGAAAAATAGGGTGGATGTGGAAGCAATTCATGTAGTTTTGCCATCATTGTGATTGACTTGTGCATTGTCTTGGTGAAAGATCACTTCTTTTTTTTTTTTCATTTGGAGCTGTTTTTTAGCGATTTCTTCCTTCAACTACACTAATAATGCTATATAATATTTGCTGTTGATGGTTCTTTCTTTCTCAAGGTCATCAATGAACAAAATACCTTGCGCATCCCAAAATACAAAGACCAAAGCCTTGCCTGCTGATGTTTGTGACTTTGGTCACTTTGGATGGCTTTCACCTGCAGCTGTTAACTCAGCTGACTGCCAATTTGGAGTGAAGTGGTGGATCCATGTTTCATCCATTGTCACATATTTATACAAAAACTCTTTGTTGCATTGAAACAGTGCTCCTAGTCATCAATACATTGTTGTTTTTGATTGACTGGTCAAATATGACATCCACTTTGAACACAGCTTTCTCATTGACAAATGTTTATGCAAAATGGTGAATACACTGCCTTCTGATATGTTCAACTTCTCTGCTATCTCATGCAACTTCAATTTACAATTGACCTAAATGAGTTTGTGAATTTTTTATTATTTTTTTAATTTTTTTTTTATTATTAATTTGATGTGACTTGAGAATTCAGCAACATTTGTGTCTGTATGACCACGTTTAAAGTCAGCATACCACCTCTTAACAGTTGTTTCCAATTGAGTAGTGTCCAAATAACACTTGTCAAGGTCTTGCTTTGCTTGAACAGTATCCCCCCCCATCAGAAAGCAATGCATGAAATTCTGATTTTTCCATTATTTCGAAAATTTGCAACAGTAGCTTCACTTAAATAACTGTAATTTGTAACCTAATAATCTGATTAGGCCCAAATTTTGTCATGTCCCATTTTTTAAAGGTTAGTACTTCATAAAAATCATATGGATTTTTTATTAGTGCCACCATCTATATGTCAGGCCTGGGACTTATTGAGTGATGTATTAATAAGAATAAAATTCAGGATAATATTTCCACTAATACTACTAATGTAATAAAAAACAAGTGAAATTAAGATGAAAGAAATCCTAGTCAAAAATGAATAATGGCTGACAATGCTTCATCTAATAATAATAAAATTCAAGATAATATTACAACTAATGTAACAAAAAGCAAGTGAAATTAAGATGAAATACTAGTCAATAATAAAATTCAAGGTGAAAATGCTACTTGTGTATGTAAACAAATGTAAAAGGTTTCAATACCAAACCAAAATACAGGATTAGATTGTGTGGTTAGATTCAACCCTCTGTAACAATTGGCTTTTATTATTCAAATCGTAGAATAGCTTAGAAATGCTAAGTGTGAATTCTTGAAGAAAAAGGAATAAAAGCAAATCTTGCTGAAGACTTATTTTTTTTTATCTTCAATCCATGCTGTTTACTCATGGCCATTGAATTATGGCCCTGGTCATTGTGATGAAAAAACAAATGAAATTAAAAGAAATAAGAGTCAAAATTGAACCATAATAACATTGTACACCTTTTTATTAAAAAAAAAAAAAGTCTCACAAGATTAAAAATATATTGAGGAATGATTCTCTGCTTTTCTACAACTGTAAAACAATAGTTTAAGAGTTGTAATGAAAAGAAAATGAAATTAAAAGAAATAAAAGTCAAAATTAATAATTATTAACATTGTGGGTTTTTTTTTTCTTTAACCCATTTTAACCCAGTGTCCGCATTTGAGGACAGCATAAAAAACTGTAAAAAATAATGGGTATAAATCATTATATAAAACCATTTTTATATATAGGTAGTGAGGACATATTGATTCATCAATAAAATTACCTTCCAAATATTGACCAATTGGAAGAAAAATTCTTGTGATTTGTAAATGAATTTAATGTTCTAAAATCTGAGGACACTGAGTTAAAATGGGTTAAACAAGCTCCCAAGGACAAAAGTTTCAGTCTCAAAACTATCATTGCTTAAATAATTTAAGCAATGATAGTTTTTGAATTGCAATAAATAGCAAATGAAATAAAGATGGACAATGCTAGTGAAAAGATGAACAACAACAATGAATAACTGTTTAAACATAAAATGTTTTTATTAGACAAACCATAAAGAAACTGCTCATAATGCACTTGTTGGGATTAGAAAATTCAATTTTCATTAAAGGCTGTTAAAAGAAAAAGAAAGAAAATACAAAATAAAATAGCAATCATTATGATTTGTTGAATGTCAACAGTTAAGTTACAAATTAGTAGCATCCTCATCATTTGTTTTTCAGTTTTTCCCAAGGCTTCTTTTACTACCAAAGAGGTTCAAAATCTTTTCACATTACATTAAGAGGTACATTAAAAGATACATTAAGAGGTACACTATTTTTTACCATTAACCCTTCAATGAATTTTTGAGATTACCAAAAGAAGTGGAAATTTGATCCAGGTCAAAGAAATCATAAAAATAAAATGTTAAAAAAATTTAGGAACAATATCATTCAATTTGACAAAGACATGCTATGCTAGAGTTACACATAACTGGGGCAAAATTCACCTTTCAACAAGACAACAATACAAAACACTTTTCTAAATTGTGTCAAAATTATCTCAAGTCACACACATATACACACACACAAAAAAAAAGAAAAACAAAAAGAAATTATGATTTAGTCCCCTTACTCTACTGAGCTCTATATCCTATTGAACAAGTATCAGATGAATTGGATAGGAGAGTTCAAAGAGAATACCCAAAGAGTGAGAGTGAGCTTTTTCAGTGCCTAAAGAATGATTGGGAAGGTCAGTTTTTTTTTTTCACAAAATTGAAAATAGAGCTAAGAATTTATAAAATAGTAATTAAGTCAGGTGGTGGTTTTATTGATGAAAACAAAATATGATTGTGTTGTAGAATAATTTTTACTTATAATTAAGTGCTTTTTTCTCTCAAAACAATAGCAAATACATTGTAGTTATAGAAATTTTATCTTTTACTTTAAATAAAAAAAAAAGTGTTTTTTAAGAAATGCAGGGTGACCAAATTTGTTTGTGTGGTGTGGCATAGTGGTGTGTGTGTGTGTGTGTGTGTGTGTTTGTTTTAAGTGCTTATTTTAAGTGGCATGGTGGTGTGTGTGTGTTTTAAGTGCTTATTTTCTCTCAAAATAAAAGCAAATACACTGTAGTTACAGAAATTTTATCTTTTACTAAAAAAAATCTCATTTTAAAGAGTTTTTTTTTTTAATAAAGAAATGCAGGTTGATCCCAAACCTTTTTACCTGTGGTATTTTATATATGTAAAACATACTGTTATGTGTAACAAAAGAAAAAAAAAACTGATTGACCAAAGCTCGGAGATAAAAAAACACAGACATATTTAATTCACAAAACACACCAAATAAAATATTTACAAATATACAATTTTGGTTGCATTCAAAACAAGAGACATAGAGTTTACTACTGGCGAGTGTTACGAGGAGAGAAGGGGAAGGTAGGTTGTCAAATATCTTTACCCAGTTAAGTTGGTGAAGAAGTTAAGTGCTATACTTTTTGGAAATCATAAAACATGTATATAAAGACTAGTTCTTTGTTTGGTAAATGAAAGAGTCAAAATTATGTAGCTGGATATAAATCCTTGAATCAGAACCGGAGTTGATAATGTCAACAAATCCTTTTAACAACTCTTTCAAACTTTAGTCGGTACAACTTTTCTATGAGATTCTTTTGACTGGATATAAATCCTTGAATCAAAGCTGGATAATGTCTGCAATTCCTGTTATCAACTGACTACTCACTGCCCAAAACCTATTTTTATAGGGTGCTAACACCTAATTTGCATATTTCTAGAACCTTTCAAATTCTCTCAATTCTACTGGAACATTCTCGATCATTCTAGTACCTTCCAAACGTTCTATTTCTAATTTCCTTATTTTTACGACTACTTCATGAATTAAAACTTTTCTATAATAACAAGTAGGACTCAATAGAATCCCTTACTATTGAATTTTTTTTTTTTTTTTAATCATATCACCCCAAGCAAGGCGATAACACCACTGATGTGCAGGGGACTAAGTAAGGGTAAAAAGAATGGAAAAGAGAAAGCTGGAAACCACATCCTAAACAGGGAACAAGGGATGAGCCTCTTCACTTGTTCAATAGACGTGGGTGGAGTGTGAACCGGGCGATAGTTTAGTCTATCTACTCCAATTGAAAGAAAATAAAAAAAGAAAAGAGTGAAAAGATTGGAAAAGAGAAAACCGGAAACCGCATCCTAAACAGGAAACAAGGGATGAGCCTCTTCACCTGTTCAATAGATGTGGGTGGAGTGTGAACCGGGCGATGCCAACCATCCAAAAAATTAGAACATACAGAGGGGTTATCAAGATTGATACAAAAAAATACTGAACCATTTGAGGACACTAATTGTAGCATTAAAATGTGAAATAGAAATTAAAAATATATTTTGCAATGAAGTAAGTGAATTACCAGTTACCCTGGAAGAAAGAAAGCAGAACAAGGCGTGCTTGTTATGGAAATAAAAAGAATAAAACAGAGTAAAAAAGAATGAAATCCAGACTTACTAACTATGGGACAGAATACTGTTTGCTCAAAGAGTTGTAATACCTAGTATATTACAGAAGTAGATATTAAATGAATTTCAAACCAGACATCTGGGAATTTAAAAGATGAGATCTCTTAAGAGAAGCTATGTATAGCAGACCAAAACAGATCAAGACTTTCTAAAAGTAGTAAAAGCCTGCAGAAGTTGTGCTATAGCAGCAAAATTACTGCCACAATAATATTTTTATTTTAAATCCCCCATTCCTTTATTTTTTAGGATAATTAGGAGGATGGTGCACGAAGAGAGGGACCAAAAAAAAAAAAAACAACAGAGAGAAGAACAAAACACAAAAAAAACAGAAGGACCAAAAACAAAAAGAGAAGAAAGAAAAAAGAAAGAAAGAAAAAAGAAAGAAAGAAAAAAGAAAAAAGTCAAAGAAAGAAAAAAAGAAAAGCCACAGAAAATAAAATAAATACAAAAATAAAAAAACCATTCTGTCCATCAAAAGTTGATATTGTCAAAAATAGTTTTACATTACAGTCTTACCTTGTTTGGATTACCCGTTTTATTCCGTGGGAGAATTTGGTATATGACGCTTCTGTCTACAGTTCAATTTTCCATTATTGCAATGGCTATAGAAAAATTAACAATAAAACAAAATTTAAAACAGCTTATTTTTTGTATATTCTTCGAAAGAAAAAAAAAACAACTAATTTGGTTCGAAGAAAATAATGGGTGGGTGGGTTGATTTTGTTAAATGCTAAAACCTAAGTAATTTGAAGAACAGTTTTATGACTTCAGCTATAGATAAAATATATTTGTGGTAATTTTACTATAAATATGTATTGGTAATTATATATATATATATATATATATATATGTGTGTGTGTGTGTGTGAATACAGAACAAAGAAAAGATTTTTTACAACGTCCAAAACATTAATTTAAAACAGTGCTCAATATATTATATATAGAGCTGTGAATATTTATTATAAAATATATCTTAGAACATGTACAGAATTTTTTTATTTTATTTTTATATAAAAATAAAATAAAAATAATATTAAAAAATTCTGTACATGTTTTAAAATATAATTTTTATATATATATATAAAAGTTATATTTTAAAACATGTATACATGTATATATATATATATATATATATATATATATATATATATATAGTTAAATAAAAAGACAAGAGGAAAACTATATTTTACTCACCTATGTGTTTTGTCCTGTAATGGAATTTATCAAGGCAAAATAGATGAAATGAACTTTATTTCAAATATATATCTATAAACAAACAGTGTTGGCAACTATAAAAAACAACCTGATCAATTTCTATTTTAACCACTATTCCAAAATCAAATCTGGTATTATTATAGCCTTCTTTTTAAAATTCACTAAGAATCTGCAACCCCCAATATTTAGAAAAAAAAGAAAAATACATAGAAAACACATTCAGAAACTTACAGTACCCATATCACTTTATTCACAACGCAAAAAAAAAAAAGAGAAAGGCACAACCAATATACAACTACAAGAAAAGCAACATTATTAACAAAAGCAACATTATCAACAATAATAATTCTAAACAATAGCAAATACATTATACTATCCACCAACTCCATTGCATCCACTATCCAAAACAATTTATCCCATCTAAAAAACACACAAACAGTAACAACTACCTCAAAAACTACTATGGATATTGTCAGGGCTAAAAAAAGCAAAACCATAATAATGAACAAGCAGGCATATAAAAAATAAATCCCCAAAATTGTTCCACAATGTACATCGAAGAAACAAGTAGATTTAAAAAAAAAAGAAAACAAAAAAAAAAATTCATATATATATATATATATATATATATATATATATATATATAATCCTAAGTACATTAAGCTCTCCTCCTGCATCATTTTTTAATATTAATTAGGATCAGGTTCTTGGAATTTACCTTCCTATTCTTCCACTTTGGATTAAAGAAAAAGAAAAAAATATATATATATAAACACAGATGGGACATCACTAATAATTTAATAAATGCATTAATGATTCGGTGAAATAAATTTGACCACAATTTCGAATTTTAAAAATACCACACTAATAAAAAGAGTAAACAATTTATTCAGAAGGAAAATTCTCGAGAGCGCTGCCATCCAATACTTCCAAAATATCACTTTGCACCCCATTTTTTCCCAACCTCACCTTTTCTTATGGAAACAATACTCAAACGATACATCATAAAACGTCCAAAGAAAACAGTTAAATTACCTTCATTTTAACATCTCGTGACATTGCACTACACTAAAACTAAAAAAAATTTGTTAATCTTTTTGAATGACTTGTTGAGCATCTTTTATAGTTACCAACACTGTTTGTTTATAGATACATCATTTGGAATAAATCTCATTTTGTCTTGATAAAGTCCATCACATGATGAAATGCATAGGCAAGTTAAATATAGTTTTCCTCTTGTCTTTTTATTTAACTATCCTGTCCTTAATCTCAGATCATAAATCAGTATACTTTTGCATTATATATATATATATATATATATATAATGCAAAAGTATTTTTATATATATATATATATATATATATATATAATGCAAAAGTATATTTTTATATATATATATATATATATATATATATAATGCAAAAGTATATATATATATATATATATATATATATATATAAACTGTTATATATATATATATGTTATATTATATAATAATATATAATAATGTTATATTATATATATATAATATACTGTTATATTATATAATAATATATAATAATGTTATATTATATATATATAATATACTGTTATATTATATAATAATATATAATAATGTTATATTATATATATATAATATACTGTTATATTATATAATAATATATAATAATGTTATATTATATATATATAATATACTGTTATATTATATAATAATATATAATAATGTTATATTATATATATATAATATACTGTTATATTATATATATATATATATATATATATATATATATATATATATATATATATATATATAAACTGCATCTAGAGATTATACGCAAAAGAGGTATTGTCAAATATTTCATGTAAAACTCGAAGATATGTGTTATCCAATGAAATAATTTGTACTGTTATGTATAGCGAGTAAGAATGAAAGCAATTAAGTCCAAATATTCAATTTCATATTGATATTTAGTATTTTTTCAGTCATTATAGCAATTTGCAGTGTCAAGAGATTATTTGCAAGAACTAAAATTTATTATTATGGCTCGTAAAAAAGAACTAACAATGAATTAAAAGAACTACATAATCAAAGAAATTAGCAAAGGAAAGTCTTCGCTTCAAATTTCTAAGGATTTGAAAAGGGATCATCGAACAATCCAGAAAAATATGTCAAATGGGAATTCAATCATGGAAAAAAAGTCTTAGGCTGAATTCAGGAATTTAACAAAGCAAGATCTATCACATATTCGAAGAGAATTAATAAGAAACCCAAATGCGTCAAGTGCGTTCATATTTGAGGCTGCTGGAGCTCCTATGGTGTCAAGGGAAAAAAGGTGTAAAGCATTAAGGAAGTTTGCTGATGTAAAAAATCAAATAAAGAAACCCATTTTAACAAAAAAACATAAGGAAAGAAGATTGCAGTGGGCAAAAAAAAAAAAAAAATGAAAACTGATTTCAGTAAAGTGCTTTTTACAGACAAATCAAGGATCACCCTGGATGGGCTCAAGGATGGGTTTGCAAGCAACATGACTCAAGAAAATTTTTTAAACGCCAACAAGGTGGTGGTGGGAACATAATATGAGCTGGGATTATTGGTAATGAGCTTGTGGGTTCATTTAAAGTGAAAGACGAGGTTAAAATGAATTCCATAAGTCACTGTGATTTTTTAGAGCAATGTTTCTTTGAATTACAATCACTTATGTGCAAATACTCCTGGCATAGGCATGAATCCATTTTCCCCCCAACTATGAGTTAAATAGCAGAACAGAGTTCTATAGCATTGGCTGGCAACCAGTCTACCACAGAAAATAATAGCTCACTGGGTCATAAATCAAAAAGAGATTTAATTGTCCAAGTATGCATCAAGTATGGCAAAGAAGGATTTCCAGTAAGGTAAAAATGCTGTACAAACAAAACAGAAAGGATGTGCGCTGTGGTACAGTGGATATCGACTCAGAACGAGAAACTGGGGAGCCGAGTTCGAATTCCAGTTGAATCCATTGTATTCACTTATGCGCAAATACCCTTGGGAAAGGTATTAATCCATCTCTTCCTTCCAGTTATGGGTTAAATAGCAGGACAGATTGGGTTCTATAGCCTTGGTCGGCAACCAGTCTACCACAGAAAGCAATGGCAACCTACTGCGGGATAATCTTCTGCCCAGTCAGTCATGTCTCTTTCAAGACATGATCGCTCAAGCGTGTATCACATATGGCACTTAACTGACTGACTATAGCTAAGAGTTGTGTTCATAAGTTTTTCACTAGATTCCAAAGTGAAAATTTTGATCTGGAACACTGCACAAGTCATGGTAGTTATGCAGTCATTGATGACCTCCAAATGAAAATACTTATTAGAAATAATATCAGGTCATGTGACATGGAAGAACATTGCAGAGATCCTCTGCCTACATTTTGAGTCTTGTAAGGCATCTGAAAATTCTTGGATACATGATTTCTTGAAATGGGTAAGTGCTTCACAATTAAATGGAAAAAAATCTCTGCTCAAACACAAACCAATCCATTTTCAAAAAGAATGATCTCAGACAGTTAAAAGTATATAGTTTACAACAATGTGGAGCAATAAAAGATCCTGGAGAAAATGAAATGAGCCATCATTAACCACTCCAAACCTGGCCTGCATAATAATGAGATGTTTTTTATGGCATAAGATCCTACTGGACAAAGTAGAGGATTGGTTTTTTATTGTTATTAAGTAACAATAATTACTATATTAGAAATGTACATAAGGATTGAAATGTCAAACTCAAATAATAATAATAATAATATCATTTTTTACAACAAAAAATACATGCACTATTTACATTATTCAGATTATTGTCCTCATCTTCATTGCCATTTTTATGAAGTTTCAGCAGTTGTACAATCTGGCCTTCTTCAGATTTTTTTATTTTTTTTTTTAATCATGTCACCCCAAGCAAGGCGGTAATGCCACTGATGTGCAGGGGGCTATATAGGAGTGAAAAGATTAGAAAAGAGAAAGCCAGAAACCACATCCTAAACAGGAAACAAGGGATGAGCCTCTTCACCTGTTCAATAGACATGGGTGGAGTGTGAACTGGGCAATAGTTTAGTCTATCTACTCCAATTGAAGAAGAAAAAAAAAGTGAAAGGATTGGAAAAGAGAAAGCCGGGAACCACATCCTAAACAGGGAACAAGGGATGAGCCTCTTCATCTGTTCAATAGACGTGGGTGGAGTGTGAACCGCGCGATAGTTTGGTCTATCTACTCCAAATTTTGAACTGAACCCTTTATTACAATCACTGGGGTATATCATTCTCATTCTTCGTTTGAAGCTACTTCTGGTAGTTAGGAGTTATCTCTCTTTTGCTTGACTCTCTAAGTTATTTGTTCACCATTGCTGTAGCCTTGTACTGAACTCACAACTCTTTGGGTCAAGTTACTGGATCTAATCAACGCCTATATCCACTGGGCCACGTGTCCTTGAGGACAATAGCCAGTGAATTTCTGCGACTTATAAACCTAATTTTTCAGTAACCATTTATTTTTTAATTATAGTTCATATTGCTTTTTTTTTATGTCAATGGTTTTTGCTAGTATTTTTTTTACCAGAGTTCTTATAATTTTTGACACTAATGATTTTTCTCTGGCACTCTGTATTTCTGGTTTCCATATTGTATTCATCTCTATGCTTGGTCAGCTTAAGAGATTTTTGAAGTCTAGTATATATGCTGATACCTTAAGTTTACGTAGTTTTGAGTGGTGTTCTCTATAATTTCAACTTCATCCCATGGGGGTGGGGGGTGATCCCCATTCTCCCTCCATATGTGGTCAGCTACATCTAACTTTTCTAGCTCCCTCATGTTACGGCTTTGCGATGCTCTTGTAGCCTTACCTTAAGGGGACAGCCTGATTCTCCTTTATATTTCTTTTCACAGTTACATGGAATGGAGTACACACGGCCCTTAGTCATGTCCTCCTCTGTTGGGGGTCTTAGTCAAGAGAGGTACCTGCGAAGTGTAGAATCACTTCTGAAGACCATCCTGATGTTATATCAACCACAGATCCTTTGTATTTTCTCTGATAACCCCTTCACATAGGATAGACAGACCGAGGCTGTTTTCTGAGAGTTGCTATCTTCATGCACCCTCCTATCCATGTTCTTTGTTGTCATGTACCCTGGATAATTGTTACATTGTAGGGTACTGCTTATACTGATCATTTCTTGTTTGTATGTCTCTGGCTCGCCACTTATGACTTTTGCTTGATGTTGCAGACAGCGGACAATCCGTTAACATTGTATAGGTTTTTTTTGGGTTTTTTTTAATCATATCATCCCGAGAAAGGCAGTAATGCCACTGATGTGTAGGGGACTACATAAGAGTGAAAAGATTGGAAAAGAGAAAGCCAGAAACCACATCCTAAACAGGAAACAAGGGTTGAGCCTCTTCACCTGTTCAATAGATGTGGGTGGAGTGTGAACCAGGCAATAGATCTATCTACTCCAATTGAAAAAAAAAAAAAAAAACAAAGTGAGAAGATTGGAAAAGAGAAAGCCGGAAACCACATCCTAAACAGGAAACAAGGGATGAGCCTCTTCACCTGTTCAATAGACGTGGGTGGAGTGTGAACCGGGCAATAATAGTGAGAGTTGAAGTTAAGGTATTGTCCGGTGAATGCTGGCTTGCGGTATATGCATGTTTTGAACTCTTTCCCTGTTCGAGCTATTAGTACATCCAGGAATGCCAGTTGTCACTCTTTCTTTCCATAGTGAACTGTATCGATGATCTTATTGAGTTCACATGGTCCAGTAGCGTCTAGACCTCTTCCTGGTGTGGACAGAGTATGAAGGTGTCATCAACGTATCTCAGCCATAAAGTTGGCTTTAGAACTGTAGATTCTAATGCCATCTTTTCAAAATATTCCATGTGATGGTGATAATGGCAAGCCCATTGCTAAGCCTTCACCCTGTCAACCAGGAAGAGGTCCAGACACTACTGGACCATGTGAAAAAAATTACAATCAATCAATGAGAGATCAGTTTATTACTTAATAACAATAGAAAACAGATCCCCCACTTAATGTCTAGTAGAATCTTAATATCAGTTTATCCATGCTGTCGAAAATGATAGTTCTTACTCTTATAAGAAAGTTTCTATTATTTACTTTGTTTGGTCTGTTGTCCTCAATTTTATTGCCATAGTCACAACATTTTGGCTGTTTTATGCTCCAGCCTTCTTAAGGTGTTTGGAATTTCAAACTAAACCCTTTATTTCGATCACTGGAGTATATAATTTTCATCTTATGTGTCATGCAACTTCCGGATGTCATGTACTTATCTCCCTTTACCTCAACTCTCTAAGTTATTTGTTCACCACTGCTGTAGCCAGGTACTGAACTCCCAACTCTTTGGGTCAAGTCACTGGAACTAACCAACGTTTTTATCCACTGAGCCATGTGTTCCATGCATTTTCACCACGTGCTGCACACACACACACACACACACACACACACACATATATTCGTTCACGGACCATGAATCATACTATAAATTAAGGAATTTTAGTTATGAGACAACATGGCCCAGTGGATAAGATTGTACTGGTCATAAAGTGGGGGATCTGTTTTGTATTGTTATAAAGTAACTAATTCCTCACAATTTGCCACATTAATAACCAATGATCCACCCTACTACAGTGCTTTTTTTTTTTTTGATTACACAGAAGGGGGTGAACAAATAATTTCAAACCAAACCCTATATTTAATCTACGGGGTGCTGATTCTTCTCATTTCAAGACTGTTTAGTTATTGTTTGGCCCATTTCCATCAAGTGAACTGCTCAGCCCAGGGATGTCACATGTTTTAGTGATAACATCAACAAAAAAGACAAGGACAATAGCCCGCATGTAAGTCATGTAAATATGGTAAATTCAGACAAATATTATCCTTTTCTTCTGATCTTTGAGCATGTCTGCCTTTAATAAACATTTAAAAAAAAACTGGTATTAACAGAACAAGGGAGATAACCTACCACAGCTAAAAGGCAAAATTGAAATGCACTTGAACCAACTATTGCTGTATACAGTTTTGACTCTGCCGACAAGGAGTATTCACAAATAGACACTGTTAGGACGAATAAAACATATTCCAAGGGAATTAACCCTTTCCTGTTTCCAAACAGAGTACCTCCCTTTTTACCCCTGAAAGTGGGTACACAAGAGTCATGTGATCAACAGCACATTCAGATGTGGGACGCATGAGGGAACAGACTTGGAATATGGCCGTCAATAGTTAAAGAACACATGTATGTTCTTTTGCCCTAATAGTTGTGACACACAACCTGATAACTTGGGACTGATACCGCATGTACATATTTTGTAATGTTTCTCCATGTAAAATAAATGTATCTTCCAGTCAACCATGAGTAGACATCTACTTTTCCTTCTTTCCATGCATTTTCACCACGTGCTGCACACACACACTCGTCCATGGACCATGAATCAAACTATAAATTAAGGCATTTTAGACAACACCCTGTTCATAACAGGCACCTCCACTCATTTTTGAATAGCTAATTTTTAAACTGAATTTTTAAAAATAAAAAAATTCTTGAAACTTATTTTAGTTTTAATTGAAAGCTAAATGATTAAATTTACTAATTACAGTAAGCAAAACACCCTGGTGTATTTCAAACAGAAATTATATTGATTGGAAACTAAAATTTTAAGATTTTTTTTTTTAAATTTTTTGGCCTTTTTTGAGCAATCAACACATTTGTAAGCAAAAGTTAATTCTCAGTTTTAAAAATCTTGCAAAACTAAAATATACATATCTGACACATTATTTTTTGGAAAATTCACAAATTTAATGTTAACTTAATCTGATTTACACAAGTATTACTTATAGCATGAAATTTAGAATAAAACTATTTCTTAATCACAGAGTTGAGCTTTCTGACTGTTCCACTGTATCTGAAATGTGCTGACAGCTTGACAGATGTGATAGATAAGTTTATGGCAATCACAAGTGACATAATTGTACAAATTGTTTTCCAGTAAGAAGAAACTGTGAAACACATGGCTTTTTGATGTACACATAGAAATTACTAAAAGAAAAAAGAATTTAATTATTTTAAAAATATGTCTAGATGATTTGTATCGAAATTTTCAATTTTTGATTAGTCATAGTAAATGTAGTCTTCATTTTCTACCCTACCAACCTGATGTCTACAAGTCTTGAAAATATATTTGCAACTTTATAATCATTTGAAAAAAAAAAAAATTATTTTACAATTTTATTATTAAATCGAAAAGTTTTTTTTTTTCAGACTACAATGTCCTTAATTTATATTTATTAAAGCAATTCAAAGCTTATCTAATTAAAATTTCTTGAAATTCTATTAATTTACATGGTGGTGGTGGGTAACAGATATTAAAAAAAAGTTATTTTTACCAATATTTTTTAAGAATAATGATTTTTAAAAAAATTTCATTCGTTTGTGAATAATTTCTTAAAGTTTCATTAAAATTTGACAATTATTTTATTTTTGCAAGAATTTCCAAATTAATGTGTGTCACCAGGAAAAACTGAGTTATGTAATATTACATTTTCCAGTGTAAACTCTTGTTTTTATTTTCGTTAGCAGAGAGCAAAATTGTTACAAGATCCTTACCAAAATTTCATTACAAAGGACTAAAAAGATTTTTAAAATAATTAAGAAATACTTTGTTCTTTCCTCTTAATAATAAACATTTTGATGAAAATTTTGTTTTTATTAAGTTTGGGACGTACTTTATACTATGCTATTTTTTTTAGTACCCATTTACATAATTATAAAAATATAGGAACCAAGTACAATGCAATATTTAATGTTTACCATTTTATAAAAAATTATTTAAAATTTTATAATGAAATAAATTTTAAAATAATTTTTTTTATTCAAAAATACCAATCTACAGGAAAGACTTTAAAAATAAACGTAATTTTTCTGGACATAATTTTCTTTCCAGATTATTTCTGGTTATAATTTTCCAATTTTTATAAATTTAGGAATAAAAGAAAATCTTTTCATACATATTTATTGTAAATAATAATTATGAAATGTTTATTCATAATTGGTTCATGTATTTTATAATCTTATAACTATAAAATCATTCTTGTAAATGAGCAATCTAATAAACAGTGTTTAACATTTTTGTTGTCAACTTTCAAAAATAAAGAAAATGTATAAATCCACTTTAGGTTTTGGTTCTGTTAAAATTTTATCATCGCTTTTTAAGGCAATGAACATTGCTGAGGGAGTCAAAAGTGCATACAGTAATAACAATGCTGTAGGAATAAGCATCCTTTTGATACACCATGTTTTTGTGAGTCAGTCAAGTGCCATACATGATACACGCTTTGGGCAATCATGTCTTGAAAGAGACACAACTGACAGGGCAGAAGATTATCCTGCACTACGTTGCCATTGCTTTCTGCGGCAGACTGGTTGCCAGCCAAGGCTATAGAACCCAGGGAGAAGTGATGTATTACATTATTACGTAATAATTAGTGGGGGACCAATTTATTACTTCATAACAATATAAAATTGATCCCCCACTTTATGACCAGTAGCAGACTTAATCATGATTCCAACTATTATATTCAGTCAGTCAGTTAAGTGCCATACATGATACACACTTTGGGCAATCATGTCTTGAAAGAGACATGACTGACTAGGCAGAAGATTATCCCGCAGTAGGTTGCCATTGCTTTCTGCAGTAGACTGGTTGCCAACGAAGGCTATAGAACCCAATCTGTCCTATTATTTAACCCATAACTGGAGGAAAGAGATGGATTAATACCTATTCCATGGGTATTTATGTGTAAGTGAATGCAAGGAATTCAACTGGGATTTGAACTCTGCTCCCCAATTTGTCGTTCAGAGTCAATATCCACTGCACCACAACACACATTTTGTGAGTTCAAAGGTTAAATATTACCAAAATCTCTTTAATATTTCCTAGCATTCATTACATGACCCTTATACAGTGACATATTACATGACATAAAAAATAGAGCATGTGTTACCAGGGCCGTAGCTGATGCTAAAAAAAACACCAGGCACAGAAAAAATTGCCCGGATTTATTAGTTGACAATGTGATGATGTCATCAGTGTCATCAATTTCCAGAAACTATGATTTTTGCGGATTTTTTTGGCTATTCCAATGGAAATTAGGCACAGAACGTGAACGAAAGCAGGAAATCGAGTTTGGACTTTCTGAGTATAACCAGTCTTTTCTCCCAAAATTAATAAATAAACAAACAGATTTTTACTGCGTTCATTCGGATGTTTTCTTCGTTTTTCTTTCTTTTTTCATGAATTTAGTTTGATTTCTGATGAAGACATTTTTCCTTGCCTGAATTTTCACTATGATTGCACGGATCAGCCCGGACCCATGCCCGGCAGTCAGATACGGCCATGTGTGTTATAGATACCACTTATGAGGGATATGCCACTGAACCTTGAACAAAGAAAACACATAAATCCATTTTCAAAGGTTTAGGATTTATTCTAATCACTTTTTAAAAACAAACATTGGAGAAGTGAAGAGAGTTTACAAGTAATGGTGGTGTCATGGAAATCAAATCGTCCTTTCAACATCACATTTTTTGCAGGAACTAAAGTTAAACTGTGTAGGATAACATAAGAAAATGGAAACCCATGAAGACAGAGAGGATAATCGAAAAGATTTTATCTAATAATTATAAAATATTAATTAGATAAAAATAGAGAGCTCAATGGGTATTATCCAGAGCAAATATATTGAGAGGGAAATTAATTACCATTTAATTATGTGTTGAATTTTCTTATATATATATATATATCCTTCATTTGTAAACAAGTTATTATGCGACCTAGGTGTCTACCATGAGTGGTGCATTCAGGCGATTTGCATTAACTGATTTTACCGTTTAGGTAGTTCAATCACAAGTCTACATTTAAAATAGAAAACTTCAAAAATTGTACAAAATTGGCTAGCCACATGGGGAAATTGAAATTAAAATATGAAAAAGAGCCAGGCATAACTTGGAGTATAGTGAAAACAGCTAAGCCTTACAATGGTGGCAAAATATGTATACTGTGCCAGGAAGAAAAGTTAGTGATTATGTTATTTCCAAACAAAAATGAATTATTGAATGAAAGAACAGATATTATGACTAAGTGTAACCATACAATAAAATACCTATTAGGTTCATACAACCATAGATGAAAACATAATTTCTTCTAATTTTAAAAATTGCACATTCAAAAATTCCCTATTGAATAAAAAAAAAAAAAAAAATCACATTTACGTCAGTGTTTTTTTTAAAAAAAAAAAAAGGGTAAACGATAAAATCAGTTATTGCAAATCACCTGAAGACACCTCTCATGGTAGAAACCTAGGTTGCATAATAACTCGTTTACAAATGGAAAATATTCAAAAGTTCTACAATATAATTGTATTGAACACTTTTTTATACAAATGTGTATAGGTCTAATTTTATTACAACCAAAAAGTAAATAATTAAACTATATATATATATATATATATATATATATATAGTTTATGGCTGGTAGTATGTGTGTGTGTATATATATATATATATATATATATATATATATATAAGCAATCGGAGCCTAACCATACTGATGAAGTGTGATACAGCGAAACAAATCTGTCTGCGGATGATTATATATATAGGGAACTGGCGTGTGTAAACACTGCTGATATACAACATGTTAACATTTCCCTTCTCTGATACCATGCGTCGATGGCTTAGGAAGTAGAGACCCTGACTGACACCAAATCGGTCGAATTTCGATCCCAGCCAGAGGTGAGTGGATGCGTCTAGCCACACTGATGAGCTGTGATGCAGCAAAACAGGCTTGTATGTGGATGACTAATATATATATATATATACATACACACACATATACACAAACTACCAGCCATAATTATTAGGCAACCACAGTGTTTTCAAAAAAATGATGTATTTCATGCCAAGTGAATAATTGTAAATGAAAACA